>PVKY010013772.1:0-10866 GCA_004027775.1 Bradypus variegatus | reverse complement strand
ACCCCACCTACCTCAGCGAACTGTGAGGATATAATAAAGTTAATAGATGTGAAAGAGTTTTTAAAATGAAAGCACTCTCATTTGTAAAAGATTATTATTTTAAGCAAATGTCTTTTCTTGAGTTTCACAAACAATTCTGAGGAAAACAATTGTCTAAAAAATTGTCTAAAAAAACAATTGTCTAAAAAATTAAACATGTTTGATTTACTTCCTTCAGAAACCTGGAAGAAATTGCACATTAAAAAGAAGATAGGAATAGAGAGGCTGAAGAGGTGTTATTGCCATTTAGGAAGGATAAATAAAATTAAACAGTATATTCAGAATTGGTACTGATAAATGCTTTTTGAATGTATGCATCTAAATGTGATGTATTGTAGAAATGAAGTGTTCATTTAAAATATTAACTAACATTCAACTAATACTTACTGATGGCCTATTGTATACCAGGTGTTTGCAGATATGTTATTTCATTACATATATTTTTAGTCCTTCCTATAGCCAGAGAAAAATGTCACCCCATTTTTAAGTTGAGGAAACTGAGGTTCAGTGAGGTTACTCAGCTTGCCTTGGGTCAAAAGCAGATCCAAGATGTTCTACCTCAAATGCCCTGCTCCTTCTTGCCTTCTCCCAGGAGTGTTAGTCTGCAGGCCTCCATTCAGCCCTGTGGGAGCTTTCATGACATGGAATCCGACAATTACAGCGGCAAGCAATTTTTTTGTTTAGTAAAAACCAGAGGTGGAAGATAATTGGTTTTGAAGAACCTGGATTTATGGGTACTTCTTTGCCAAAACTTATCTGTCTTCTTTAATTTCAATGGCTTGGGAAATTTGGGATCTGACCTTTTGACTTTACATTTTATGTAAAGGCACTCAGCTACCTTTCCCTTAAATATTTCCAGAGACAATTCATACCTTTTCAAAAAATAAAAATGATTAATTGTTAAATGTTAGGGGTTAAAGAGAGAGAGAGAAATAAAATTATGAGGTAACAAGAGATCTTAGAAATGAAGGTCATTTAAATCTCTTGGGAGGAATCAGTTATTTTAGAATGATGTGCTTTTGTTGCCACACATAATAAGTTAGTCTTAAAAAGGCACTTACCTCTGCTGATGTTACAGTTTTTGTACAGACTGGTTTAGTGAACTGGATATCATTCTAATGTGTGAATATTGTTAAGCTATATTTGCCAGGAGTTTTAATTACTTAATTGTTTTGAAATGACACAGTTCTAAACTTCTAAACTTACCAAGTCTGTTTGGTTGCATTTTTTTAATATATATATTTCTTGTGGTAATATCTATACAACATGTTCCACTGCATTTTATTTGTTGGTAAGATTGTTCAATTTTAAGGTAAAAAGCAAAGAGTCTTTCAAATTATGTACCTGGATAGGCTGTTTTATTTCCTATTGTCTACCGACTGATATTGACACTATATTTCTGACTTGTTCAAGTGAATTTTAGTGACTATTTGTAGTGTTCTGTTTCCTTGAAGAGTTATCTAAATGTCATACTGGTATTCATACAACCACATCCATCAATTAATGCTATGATCTTTTAGTTATGAAAAAAAATATCCCATGTATATAAAACTCTTATTTCAGCAAACATCTATTTTCCCTTTTATTTGCTTTTGGAATAACAGATTTTTATCCTTTTAAATAAGTATTGAGTTTAATTAAGAAAAGCTTAAGCAGTATTAAAGTGAAATGGGCTCCTAGTATTCAATCTATTCCAGGCTAGTTAATAATCTTGGCCAGTAATCTGTAAAGAGACCAACAATGATTTGAGTTATAATATCATTTAACTGTAGTAGAAGCCTGGCTTTTAAGAATCTATTTATTCTTGAATTAATAAAAATCATTTCACAGATAAGGAAAAGCAAACAGTAATGTAAAGAGATGTAACTGTAAAATTCATTTACTCACTGTTTATTTCTTCTGCATTGGATTTCATCAGTATTTCTTGAGGTGTGAAAGTCAAGACTCTGCCCTCATGGAAGTAACTAGCTTTTGGAGACAAATTACGAACACTTGTGAAAAGTAAAACAATAACCCAGTAGTGGCACAGATGCTTCAGGATTTTGGAGCTCAAAGGAGGGAAAGATCCTAGTGGGCTGCAGTGTTAGGTCTGCCCTGGCTTCCCTGGTTAGATTGGAATCCCAAGGATAGGGTTTAGTGACTTAGAATTTCAAGGATGATTATAATTACAAAGAGGGTTGGATGGGCAAGGAAAAGTCAAGGGGATCCCTGAATTGCTTTTAGAATGTCAATAATAGTGAAATTGGCCTTGTATTGTTTTTGCTGTTTTAACATTTTAACAGAAGGTGTTTCTCAAAGGAAAGCTCAGAACAGAAAGGAATCTGTTCTTTTAGTTACCTGGCTTTTACCTGCTGCTATTTGAATAGAGAATGCTCTGTCAGACTGGCAGCTGGAAGCCTGAGCTCCCAACTGTCCTGGAGATTCAGTTATCCTGCTTCCAAAATTCAGCAATTTTTCCTTTCTTGGCCAAGCTCCTCTTTCTGTTAACGAGTCCCAACTAGAGCTTAATTCCTTAGACACCAAACCCTGTGCTAGGCACTAGGGAGATTCTGTGGAGCTGATATTCTATACAGCTGACTATTTTTACTAACTAGAACATCAAAGACTGTGAAAAGCATTGCAGGAGTGTTGAGGATGAAGTTAATTCTGTCTTGAGGTCAGGGGCCCAAAGAGGAGTGACATTTCAGAGAACCCCAAAGCAGAAACATTTTGCTCTTTAGAGAAAGGATGGACATGCCTTACAGGCAGAGGGAGCAGTAGTGCACCCCTGTGGAGTGTGAAAAGACTGTTCAGGAAAGGGATGGTGGTTGATGGTGGCTGGAGGCAAGTTGCTGAACCCCATTACAAGTAGTCAGTGTAAGAGAGGGCATGATCAATATAAAGTATCAAAAAGTGACAACTATTTCTATTTCTGGATGCACAAAAGAAGCATCTGAAAAAAATGTCCATTTATTGCCCACTGTGTGGACTGTCTGTGCTAGGCACTTTATAAGATAGAAGGAAGGCCCTTGTCCTGAAAGTGCTTATACTCTATCTGGAAGAAACAAGATTAACTCACATAAAATAATCACAGATAATATTACAACCACTAAGCCAAAGTGTTAGATTGCCTGGAAAGTCAAGCGAAGGACCTCCAGAAGGCACTCTTGCTGCCCTAGGACTCCTTATAGTAGTATAGGAATGCTTAAGACCAGCTGAACCTGCCAGGAGTTGCAGGGTTTGGTAATCCACCCCAGGAGCAGAAATGAAAGTAAGCATGAAACTTACATAGTACTTCCTATGCACGGGGCACTGTTCTAGGCGCGTATATGGATTAACTCATTAAATTTTTGCAATTACTTTATCTGGAAGAAACTATTATTATCTCCAATTTACATATTGGGAAACCGAGGCACGGGGACATTAGGTAACTTGCCTAAAGTCATACAGCCAGGATTCAAATCCAGGGGTCTGGCTCCAGGGTGGGTGCAGTCTTTTCACTTTGTATCCTCTCAGGATCTAGGACAGTGCCCGGAGGGTGTTAAGATCTTTAGAAAACAAAACAAAACAAAACAAAACAAAAAAAGTTTTCCTTGAGTATTTTCAAGATAAAAGAATTTTTAAAAACCTGTGTCAAAATAAAGATGGAAAACTCAGAACTTTTAAGAGAGGAGAAATGCATTTCAGCTGTACAGTCTCAACTTTTACCTGACCCAAGGCTGGCAAGAAAATGTTTCTTTTTTTTTATTTTACTTTATATTTTTTTCCTTTTGTGACAATGTGGTGTTTCCGAACGCTAGGGGCTCCCGGATTCTCTGGTTTGAAAGTAACTTTTCCTTTTACGATTTTTTTTTTGAAGGGGGTGGGGGAAAATGTGGCCTTAATTATCCTACGTCTTAGGCAACTTAAGGAAGGGGCCGTGCTTTCAGAATCCCATCAGAGCCAAGTAAGGAGGTCCTTCTTGGTCCCTCTCACTCCCTCTCTCTCTTTTTAAAGGACCTAGGGCAATAAAAGTGCAGAAAACAAACCAAGGCGATCACAGCAGCAGCCGCCGCGGCAGCAGCACAGCAGCAGGAAAAGTTGGAGTTTGGGGCAGCCGCTGTGGAGTTGCCGGGCTCAGCGCAGCTCCCATTCATTAAGCAACCAGCGGAGAAGGAAAGTGGCGGAGCGCCCGCGCTGCCCACTCGCTCGCGTACACACACATACACACGCCGGCCCAGCGCGCCCAAAGGGCCACAGCTCTGCAGAACTTTCTGCTCGGGATTTGACTCTCTTCCCTTTGGACTTTTAAACGCTCTGGGGTTGACAGAGGAAAGCAGAGGCGCACAGGGGGAGGAAAAAAACACCACCGGTAACCTCGAGAACTTGTCTGCAGCTTGAAATCAAGCAGGCAGCCAGGGCTGCACTCTCGCCGCCCTGCCCCGAGTCGGGGCCGACCAGTCTTTCTCCGGAGCGGCCTCAGCGGCTGCGACAGAGCAACCCGAAGGCGACCCGGGCGTCTGGGTCTGTGGCTGCTGTCGCGGGGCATCTTCGCGGGGCAGGAGGCTCGCGCCGCAGCCAGCGCCATGCAAAACTTCAAGTACGACAAGACGATTGTTCCAGAGAGCAAAAACGGCGGCCGTCCGGCGCTCAACAACAACCCGCGGAAGAGCGGCAGCAAGCGGGTGCTGCTCATATGCCTCGACCTCTTCTGCCTCTTAATGGGTGAGCCCAGTCCCGCTGTTCCTCGGCCCCTCGGCCCTCGGCGCCCGTCCCAGCCCAGCCGGGTCCCTGCGCCCAGGGCTCGGCTCTCGCTTCCTCGCTGGCGCGGAGCCGCCGGCCGGGCGCGTTCCGGAGCAGCGCCTCGCGCCAGCCCGCCCGCGCTGTCAGCTCCCGGAGGCCCCCGCAGGCTTCTTGGGGAGAGTTCGCCTCGCTTCTGGCCCCGAGGCCTCCTCCCTCCCCGATTCTACCGACTTTCCCGCCCTTGTAAAGTGCGTTGGGGCGTGCTTCTGCGTTCCGGGGCAATTCTAAACTGTCTCTTTAAAAGTTGTTCGGGCAGAATCCCACGGAAGGTGTGGATTTTTCTTTCCTTTCGGAATAGGGGAAGTTGACTGAACCATGGTTTAGAACCAGCATATAGCATGTTGCCATCCATACAAGTAAGATGGATTTTCCGGAGAGCCGGGTTTCTGCCTGGCGCTGCCTTCCCCCTGCTGAATGTAAACATCCAACTCTTCTGCCACTGCTGCCTCGGCCTGGCTGGGCTTGCAGGCTTGCTTTTTCATTTTTCTCCTCAACGCCCGCGGCCCAGGGTTTGAAAGTTGCCCTCCCCGGGCTTGGTGCTAGGTACGATTTAGCAGTCACTTCTCTGTGTCAGGTGCTGGGCGGTTGCACGGGCCTTTGCTTTAGCCAGCTCTCTAACTGAATGTAGTAAGGGTGACGAGCTTCATTTCACTGATGAGGAAACTGAGGTATGGGGCAAAGCAAGCCGCAGTAAATATATTTTGGAACCACAATTATTTGCATACCCCCAAAGTTGAGAAGATAGACCACTTCTGTTTTGCAAACTGTTTGTAAGCCACAGCTAAAAGAGAGGTGGGAGTGGGAGTCAGGGGATTTATGAACTCGGCGGGCGGAGGGAGAAAGCTATTGCTGTAAGTCTGCAGTAGTTCCAAGGCTGAAGTCAGCGTAGGAATTCTTTTTCTTTTCTTTTCTTTCCTTTTCTTTCTTTAAGGCGAATTATGATGTAATAGAAAGCTCTCAGGACTTGTCGTTAGAAGACTGCCACTCTGCCACTTGCTGGGTGTGCCACCTAACTGCCTCCTAAGCCTCAGTTTCCTCATCTGTTGAATGAGTGGGTTGAACTAATGCTCTCCAAAGGCCCCTTCCTGCATTAAGAACTGGGATTTGGTCCAGGAGCTGTTCTGCCAACTCTGCTAACTGAAGAAACATCTGTGTTCCCAATTCAGTTCCCTTAAAATAGAACTCCTGCACAGAGACTTAAGTCCCCTTTGAAATGGATTTGTCCATGCAGACTGTGCAAACTGGAGCCTCCTTGTGCCGGAGTTATACTTGCCTTGTGTTCATGAGGCTTTCTGTGGCATGATCCTTACTGGTGTCATTTGCCCTGACTTCCATCCTCCTGTCCTTGGCTTGACTGCTCATAGTACTTTCTGAGAGTTGAAGAAAGAAGGGATTCTTAGAGTTTAAAAATAAGATAAGGAGTGGCAACTGAAGGTTGTGCTCTGTGGAAGGGAAGAAATGTTCCTAGAGGTCCAGTGGTATACACCATTTGCACCTCCCTTAATGTAAGGTAAACATTATGGTGCTATGTAAAGGAATTGTCACTGGGGGCCTACCTTCCTGTAAGAGGCTGGCTTGTTCTCACGCCCAGCAGGACAGATTCGTACTTTTATTAAAGTCTTATAACCCAACTTTCGAATTTTTAAAGAACCCTCCCTTGCTTTGGGAGCAAATATTGAAGCTGTTTTCCATAAACTTGCCTGGGGCTTCCCACTGTTTGCAGTGTGTTTTGTTGGTAAGCTCTTTGTAGAGCCAAATAAAGTGACCCTGTGCCTGTGCGGGGTACTGTCCTTCCCTCTACTTTATGATTAGGAAAGCAGAGCAAGAACATGCCTGTTGGTCTTTATACAGTTTCGTTCTTCTCCTCCTCCCTTCCACTCTTTTGATTTCAAAAGGCAGTCCCAAGAGATGGTGCATTTTTATTAAAGAAAGAGAAGTATGAAGGAATTTGCAAAAAGACACACCTACAGCCATAGTTTAGCCAGGGACTTAGAAACCCAAAGATACTCTGTTGTGTTTTGAATATTAAAGGTAAGGTGTATGTGTGCTGGTTTCATTTCTTCATCTGCCCCAACTATCCCCACATCCCCCCAAAGCTAATATTCTAAACTTAGCTGTTTATTATGTTTATTCACTGATGGTCTAATGTTTGAACAAATGGTTTTGTTTATCTCAAACAGGCAATAAGATATCAGAGCCATGCATTTTTATTGAGAGGCATATAGCTACCCATTTTAAGGGTATGCCATCAAAACTATGTCAACAAAGTCATTTTCAAAGTGACTTCTTGATCAGTGTCTCCCCTAAGCATAGGCCAGATGACAGTATCACTAATTAAATGTCTCTCCATAGAAAAAACTGTTTGAAGGTAAGTCTTTAATTGAAAAATGTATGCAGGAGAACTCTTACGTGGCTTCTAAAAGAAAAATGAATAACACATGTGATTTTAATATTCCAAACACCACAGTCTTAAAAAAAATGTTTCTACTTGGTTCACTTTTTGCCTAAGACTGTCAGTATGGTTTAATTTTCATGTAGTTTATTGATCGTATGGTCTGGATTACAGGGTACTAATGTATTAAGAAGAGAGACAGAGTTTTCTATTTGTTCTCCCACAGGAATATATTACCAAGCTTCATCTCCTTGTATCTGGAGAAAATAAAAGCTGATGTGCTATATAAGTTATGTAAGCGGAAAAACACAAGTAGTTTAACTCCTTCACATACCTTTTTGAATGTTCAATTCCTGGTGAAAAACAAAAATCCACTTTTTTGAAGGATAGGAGAATCTAGTGTCAGACTACACCAATGGAAGTTGATCCCCCATTGAAAAGCCATCTTTGCCAATTAGTTGCTTTTAAGTACAGTTATGAATCTTTGCATGGTAGTTTTTCTGAAACTGGTTTTCTTTTCCTTTCAGTAGAGTAGTATGTAGTGTCTCCAGTCTTTATGCGTTGGTTCTGGTATATGGGTTACACGAGTGGCAGAAATGATCCCTAGACAAAGAAGGGAGAAGCATCTATTGTCTAAGCTCTGTTAACTTTCTTTTTATTTAAATCAATTTATTTATTGTTCACTGTAACCTCTTTGAAGAGATTATCTCCATCTGTCTATAAAGATGAGAAAAACAAGTCAGCAAGGGGAAGGACTGGGATTCACACTGAAGTCAGTTTGGGTTGAACCATAGTTCTCAGTTTAGCATGATTGTGAGTGAGGCCACTCCCCTTAACTTTCCTCATCTGAGGAATCCTGAAACCCAGACTCTTCTCAGAAAATCCTGAAACGCAGTTTGCAGACAGTGTTGCCTCTCCATGTTTTCTGACTTACTTATCTGCACTAAGACAGATGGATGGGGGTGGTCCAGCTCTTTTGATCATTGATATGGTCTTGTTGCTCCATGGCATAGTTTTGATTTGGGGCTAGTTATAAAACTGAACACTTTCCAGATTTTGAAGAGGACTTTCTACCTCATGAGGCAGTGGTTCCAAAGAAGGAACACACAGCAATGCAGGTATATAGCACAAAGGCAGAATTTGGTGAATCCATGCTGATCTTCCATGCTCCTGCCTTCTCCCTTATTCCTCACCACCTGCACTGAGTGCCCGCTTTGAACCTAGGCACTTTGAGTTGTGGGTAGGGTTAGACAGGTTTTCCAGCTTTTTGACCCCTGAACTTTGCTCAAAGCCCTGCATTCTCCAAGTTCAGTTAGTTCATCTGCAAAATGATGCTCGGAATGCCCACTTCATTATGTAATGGTGAGGATCAGAAGAAATGTTGGATGTGAAAGTTATTTGTTATTTCTCAAGACTTTGGCAAATGCATGGGGTTTATAATGTGGAGCCTGGGATGGAGGTTTTATGGTTGTCTTCGTATATTGTGTCTCATAGGTAGATGAGACCATGAAATGAATGCTCAGTGATAATGTTATAGTGAGCATCATAAACCATTCACTTCAAATAGGAGAATATCTTATTTACCCAGTATGTTGAAGACACATGATTTCCATTCATTGTTGATCTATTCCTGAGAAAGCAGCCTCTAAAATTTTGCAGAATTCTTGAGTTTATGATTACCATCTAATCTTTAGTGTACAGCTCTGAGCCCTTTTCAGAAATGGTTCTTTTGTTCAGACTGTTCTTCATTTGGTTTTTGATACTGGAAGGCAGGTTAAGTTGAGCTTAGAGTAGGAGTGGGAGAAGTTCAAGGAAACAGGTGCTAGGCTAGGTTTGATCTGAAGAACCTGACTCCTGTTCCATTCTCCACCAGGAAACAAAGTCAAAAGGGGGAGTATCATGAGGCAAAGAAAAAAAGGTTGAAAGAGGTAACAGTATAGAATTTAGGTGGTCAGTAACCACGCTGTTTAATTTGGTGGTTCCAGAAAGTCTTTGGCAGTTTCTTGATTTGCAATTAAATGGTTGGGATAAAATCCTATAGCTGGTTCCATATATGAAAGGTAGGCATTATGGTGTAGTGAAGAGAATGGGAGACTTGGAGCCAGAAGCTGTGGGTTCCAGGGTGGTCAGTGCCACTGTATAGTTGTAAACAAGTTGGTTTTCTGTGGGTCTCAGTTTTTCCATTGGTAAAATGGCTGGTTGGGAGTGATTATTTCTAAGTCTGCCATCAAACATCCTGTGACCAATTTCCAGTAGAGAGGAATGACACATGGGTCTACCTCATGCATGCCTTTTGCTTAGCTCTTCATTGTACATCAGCTCAATGAATCATTATAACAATAGAAGATTAGAGATCTGAGTTCTAGCCTTGACCTAGCCATTTAAATATGGGTGATTTTGGGAAAATCACTTCTTTTTTCTGGGCTTGGGTTTCTTTATCATTGCAATGAAGGGAAGGGACTAATCTTCTCTAAGGCCCTTGGTAATCCTAATAATTTTACAATCTATGGTGGTAGATATTGTGAAATAGAAAGTCACTACTTCTCTGAGACTATGTATTGTCAATTGAATTGTTGCATTTTTTGATGGAAAAATTGATGCTAAAAATCTTAATGAATCTGTTAATTCTAGAGGGGAAGTAAGTAAGCACTGTGCTTTACTAAAGTTAATCCAATATACTGAGAAACTGGTTGGATGTTTCCTTGGCCGGATGTATCCTTTCACCTGCTTCCTGAAATGTTCAGTAATGGCAAACAAGTAAGCAAGCACAATGGGGAACTAACTTCTCCCCTCTTTTTGCTGCTCAGTTATTAAATTCACCAAGTATTTTTTTAGTAACTCAATAAGGTTTAATAATTTAGTCCACCAAGTGAACCACAGAATGGAAACAGATTTTCATTAATCAACTGGTGAACAGCTAAGACAAGCCCCCCACATAGATTGCAATAAAGAAGTGAACCTTTATTTAGTTGGTAATTCCTGCTGACTTTTTCTGCACAGTTGAAAACCTCTATTTCTTCATTGCCCAGAATGGCTAGTTGTCCCCCAACCCCCTTACTCTCTGCTCTTTCTTCCCTAACTTTGTCTTATTCTTAAGAGAAATGCCATGAGAGTACCTGCTTTTGTGGAGACTGGTAAAGTCAGAGTTGGTGGCCTTTTCCACTTTTAGCCCTTTGGATTTCCTGTCAATATCAGATTCTTTCTTTACCCTTTCCTGGGCAGGTGTGTGGGCTGGCAAGTCCAGTTGGTCACAGCATGTTGCTAATGAGACCATAGTTAGCGCTTCATCCTTGTGTGGGCAGTTATATTTATGGAGAAACCCTACCCTGCATATCAGTTCAATTCAGTACACATTATTTGAGGAGTAGTAATGGATTTTGGTGAAGTAGACTATGTCAATTATTTCACAAACTCACCTAATAATAAGCCCCATCTTTTGTGAAATATTGATTCTCAGGCTCCTTCCCAGGAGATTCAGAGTCAGTAGGCTTTTGAAGAGGGCCTGGGATTCTGTATTCTGTAAAAGCATTGAGTGATTTTTATCAGGCCTGTTTGGGAATCATTATGTTGTTTAACAGCTGATCATCTTAAGGGCAGCTGAATTATATAGTGAACTTTTTGTCCTTGCACTAAATGTTCTGGCACTTTCTGCCTTGTTAGATTGCTCTTTTTTT
>PVKY010013771.1:0-10871 GCA_004027775.1 Bradypus variegatus | reverse complement strand
TACTCCATTTCTTTTTATTGCCAAATAATATTCCATTGTACGGATATGCCATATTTTATTTATCCATTTATCCACTGATGGACTTTTGGGATGTTTCACCTTTTGTCTATTATGGACAATGCTGCTTTAAAGAATCATGTACGAGTTCTTCTGTGGTCCATTGTTTTTTAGTCATGTGGGTTTTGGCCTAATTAATATTCTTCTGTCTCAGTTTCCTGAATTGTGAAATAGGAACAATAATGGAATTTTTTGTGAAGGGTTAGACAAGCTAATCATTTAATGTTTGATAGCATGGTCTGTGGTACATAGTAGGTGCTTAGTTAATATTCACAATTTTTATTCAATACCACAGTGAGGAGTTTAAATTTTATTCAACAGGCAAGTAATTCCTAACTATATACCCATCAAAGGCTGTTGTTATGTAGCTGAGGTGTTCCCTAATTAATTAGAATAATGGTGGTCTTTTCCCAGTATGCAGATGAATTTAAATCAATTGATACAAAATTCTTGTTTTAAGAATTTTTCTCCCCTATGTTTTTAAATCTCTAGTGCTTGGTACAACTTTTTTTGAAAACCAATAGATAGCATGTAAATAAACAAGTAGAAGATTATTATTAATAAAAATCTCAGAGTCAACCAATTATACTTAGTCTGACATCTTGTCTTTTAAATAGATATGTGCTCAAAATTATCATTTTATATTGCACTAGCATAATACAATATTTTCTCCTAGGAAAATTGTTTCCAGTTCTTATGAAGGATTTGAATATGTCATTATTTCATGATATTTTATAAACAATTTATTACTCTGAAAAGATGATGCTTAAGATCATTGTTGTTGAGAACTGTTGAGAATCTCTGAAATTTCTAGTTATTTATTGTTTTTATTTTAGGAGAAATCTGAGTCTGAAAAGTTTGTTCTGACAGTAATATATAGAGCTTAACTGAGTAGTGTTAAATAAAATAGCCCCCTGTTCAAGACATGGCCAGGAATTTTCTAAAGATAAAACTGACTAAGGACAGGGCTTTCTAGAAAAACAGAGCAGTCCCAACAAAGTGGCAATTTATGCAACATTTAGTGATTAGCTGGTCTCAGTCTGGTAGGGATGGCCTAGCATAGGACAACAATACTACACAAACCAATGTACTTCTGTTCCCTACTTTGCAAGACCTTCCTATGCAACGAAGAACCTAAATGTCAACAACTCACTTTAACTTCCCACTTGGAAATCCTCTAATGGCCTTTATAAGTAACTATAACACACTCGCCATCTCAAGACTCAGTGTGACTTCCCCAGTATGAGATCTCCCCACTCTAGCAGTTTCTTTCAATAAACCTGCAGCTTTGATTATGTTGGTGGCTTTGTTTCTTCTGACATTCAGAGGTGGTGGGGAGGTAAGCAGGGTAGTGCACAGCCCTAGCAATATAAACATTAGTTGTGAGAAGCAGGGAGGTAGTAGAAAGGATGGGATTAAGGCAAAGATGCTAGGGAAGTGAACAGGATTTGAAATTTGAATCCCGGAAGGAGATTCTTAATTTTCAAATCATTTAGAATTCCTACTGTTTCTTTCACTATGCTAAATTCCAGGTTTTGGAAAGTGGACAAATAAGACATGATTCCTGCCCTTAGGGGATAACACTCAAGTGGGGATAACAATAATCACACTCATTCTGAGTTACTTTGTGTGTTATGAGTCAAAGGTGCAGGATCTAAAGTACAGATTTTGTAAAGGGCTATTTTAGGAAGGGTGGGCAATTTAATAAATTAAATTTTAATTTAATTTAATTCTTAAATGAAAATTACCCCGAGAGGTTGTTAAAAATACATATATAGTCCATATTCTCACTACTAAAAATTCTGTTTCAGAATTTCTAGACTAGTGACCTAGACTCTGCATTTCTAAAAAATTGTCTTCTGTCTCTGAGTATGAATCAGTTGGTTGAGAATCACCTTTTGAGAAACATTAGAACATGGCTTGCTCAATTTGGAATCATTAGTTTGACTCTGAGATTTCAAAATCATCTCACACTTTGCAAGCCCCAGTTACTTACGGGGTTGAAGCCTTGGCACCTGGGAAAAGAGCACTGCCATTAATCAGGAACAAAATAGTAACATTAGATTTTGGCAGGAAGCAAAGATGATGCACCTATTGTTTTCTTTTTACATGTTGAATGTTGTGAGGGATGGGGGTGGCATTAAACAGCAACCCGTTTCCAATGTATGATTCTGAATAAATTTAGAAACAATCAAGGGTAAGGAAGATGGGAAATCCAAAGAGCCACATATTACTGATTGTATTAGTCAGGGTTCTCTAGGGAAACAGAATCAATAGGAGATATCTGAAAATATGAGATTTTATAAAAGTGTCTCACACAATTATGGGGATGTGAGTACAAATTCCATAGGGCAGTCTGCAACTCTGATGAAGGTCTTTGATGAACTACCCAGGAGAGGCTGGCTGGATGAAGAAAAATACTGTAGGGTAGACTGCGAGCTGGCACTCCGATGAAGGTCTTCTATGAATTCCCCAGGAGAGACTGGCTAAGGAAGAGATGAAAGTTCTCTCTCTTCTCCCAAAAGTCTTCAAATGATTGGATTAAATCCAACTGATTGAATTCTCTCATTGCAGAAGACAGTCCCTTTGTTGATGTAATCAGCCACAGATGTAATCAATAGACTGATGATTTAATAAACCAGCATTCTGGTTTATTAACCAGCCACAGATGCCCTTGCAGTAACACGCCAGTGCTTGCTTGACCAGACACCTGGGCACCATAACCTTGCCAAGTTGACACATGAATCTAACCATCACACTGAAAAACACCAAGTTAGAATCTGAAGCTAGTGTATGTCACAAATGGGCTTCCTTCACGGAAATTAGTATGAAGATGATTAGTCCCTGAAATTTTACAGGTAGGAACAACTGCATCACCTTGCTTGCTACTCACAGCTAAAAAACACCATCTTTCCCACCCTTCCTAAAATAGCCCTTTACAAAGTCTGTACTTTAGATCCTGCACCCTTGACTCATAACACTCGAAGTAACTTAGAATGAGTGTGATTACTGTTATCCCCAGTTGAGCGTTAAGTGCTGTAAAGGGCAGGAATCACTTATTTGTCCACTTTCCAATACTTGGAATTTAGCACAGTGAAAGAGTAGTAATTCTAAATTATTTGAATAAATAAGTCAAATAAATGACAAATATTAATTTCTGCTTCTGGTCCACGAGTTTATTGTTGTTGCTATTATCTGCTCAATAGAAGTTCCACCTTACTGATTAGATGTGTTTTTAGAGTTTTGCACCAAGGAACTCAAAATATTAGCTTTTAATTTCTCATGGTTCCCGAACGCAGAGTTATACTTTTCATGTAAACCTTTTTTGTAAACTTTCTTACTTGTGACCCATCCCAGCCACCATTCCTTACCGTACTCAGGAAGCCTCCTCAGATTTGTCTCCACTTCTTCCCGCACCGCCCCAGAGTCAACAGCCCCGCGCGTGTGACGTCATGAACGCGCCCCGCCTCTACACGTTAGCGACGGAAAGCGTCCGTAGTAGCAGTGGCTGCGGAGATGCACGAACTTCCGGTTCTCCCGGCAGCTGCTTCTGCTGCCGCTTCTGCCACCTGCGGCTGCTGGGCCTTAGCCCGGGATTTGGCCACTTCTTTCTCGTCCACCATTATGCCCATGGTCCCTCCTGGGCGCAGGACGGCGGGCCCGGCGGCTCCCACGTGGTGAGAGGGCGGACGGGGGATGATGAAGACAGCTCATTGCTGCCGCTGCCTCAGCCGTTTCCTGGCCCCCGCCCTCCTGCTGCTGCTGCTGCCAGCGTTGAGCGGGCCCCTGGCAGTGTTGCTGCAAGCGGCTGAGGCCGCGCCGGGCCCTGGGCCACCGGGCCCCGGGCCGCGGACCCTGCCGCCGGGCCCCACCGCAGCCCATCTGCCAGGCCGCACTCCGGCTGAGGCCGCGCGGCCGCGGAGCGCAGAAAGCGTTAATGGCAGCAGCTCCAGGGCGGAGCTTGCGGCTGACGATCATGGAGGGAAGACCGGGGAAGGCTCGGTGGGCGGCAGCCTCGCTGTGAGTCCAAACCCTGGTGATAAACCCATGACCCAGCGGGCCCTGACGGTGTTGATGGTGGTCAGCGGCGCCGTGTTGGTGTACTTCGTCGTCAGGACAGTCAGGTGAGCTGGCTTGAGAGGGCCGCCTCGTCACCTTCCCTGAGATTGATGCAGATTCCGCCGACTCGGGGGCGCCCACAGCTGCGGGGCAGGCTGCCTGAGTCAGTGTGTGGGTGACTGTCCAAATGGCTTGTGTTACCTTTGGGGGAATTTAAACCTCTGCTGAAAAGTTCCACAGAAACATACAAGTATTCCATTTAGTTTATAAATTAGTACCCCACTATTTCTCTACGCGTGCGAGGCCCGCCTCAAAAGGCATCCTTTTTCCGAACTGGGAGTAATCTTATATTCCCTTGAGTTTCCACCACACTAACGTGTAACACTTCTCTCTCTTTTTACTCTCTATGTTGTTGTACATCTAACTTGTCATTTTGCCTATCAGAATGCAACCTCTAAACGCAGGATTCCTATTTAATAGTGGTTTTAAGTCCCGGAGTTCTTTGCACAATACTGCCACTCAATAGGAAATCAGTATTCATTTAAGTGGATTGATAGTGCAGAAGAGCCTTGTTGTGGCTATTAGGTTTATAAAATTTAGAATTAGTGCCAGGTCATGAATAAAAATAGATGATTATCACTTATTTTTCTTCCACTGTTAATGCCTTAGCAAGTAGAAAAGGGATTATATAATCCGTTAGTGATACCTGTAACTGTTATCAATAACCCTCGTTTAATACATTGCCTTGTTACTAAAGTAACTATTATATGGTTTTATGGTATCAGTAATGGTATTGAAATATTCCAATAAGATAAAGTTGGTTTTGAAAGATAGGTAATAAAGCCTCTGTAAGTGTGTTAATTGGAGACCGCAGCTCTGAGTTCACACAGAGAGCCAAGACTTCAGTATTAGAATGAGCTAGCAAAGAAATGAGCTGAGAATAAACTCTCTAGGCAATTTCCTTTTCTATAAAATAGATTAGAGGATAAATTTACAAGATTGGACTCTTTCATTGTTTTCCAAACTATCCCTTCACTTTTTTTTTCACAAATACCTACTCCCTATGCTATTATTTAATATATTATTTTAAATGAATTTATTTTACATAGAAGTTTTATTTTGTCTAGTCTATTATTACAATGAATGGAGAACCAACATTTCTTGGCTTAAATAGCTGATTGAAAAAGTATAGTGTAAGCTAGTGGTTAGTGGTTCTCCATGTATGGCCCAGGGAAAATGGGAAACATGTCTCTGAGATCTCTTCAGGGGCTCTGCAAGATGAAGATTATTTTCATAATAATATATTGTCTTCCAAATTTTTAGAGTGCACAAAGTTCATTGATAGTATTTTAGATATCACATTGCAGTTAACCTTTAAGAAACAACCTCTTGTCAAGTTTTGATGTAGTATCAAAAAAGAACAACTGCTGTTACCTGAAAAGGCTGTTAAAATGCTCCTCCCTTTTCCAGGTTCATAATCTATGTGACACTGGATTTTCTTCATATCCTTCAACCAAATGACACATTGCAAAGTTTGAATGTGGAAGCAAATATGAGAATCTGGCTGTTTTCTATTAGGCCAGACATTAAAGGGATTTGAAAAACCAAAGCAATGCCATTTTTATTGAGATATAATCACTTAACATATAGTCATTCAGAGTATATAATCAATTATTCACAGTATCGTCATATAGTTGTACTTTCATCACCACAGTCAAACTTTGATCATTTTCATTACTCCAAAAAATAAAATGAAAATTAGAATAAAAAAGAATATCTAAAACATCCCATTCCCCTCCTCCCCCATTGTTCATTTACCTTTTTTTAATGCAGTTTAACTGAGATATATTCACACACCCTATAGTCATCCACACTGTACAATCAGTTATTCACAGCACCATCATACAATTGTGCGTTCATCACCAGAATCAATTTTTGAACATTTTCCTTACTCCAAAATAAAAATAAAAGCAAAAAAGAACAATTAAATCTTTCCATCCCCTCCATTCCACTCTATTCTTTGTCTAATTTTTGTCCCCATTTTTCCACTCATCTGTCCATATACTGGATAAAGGGAGTGTGAGCTACAAGTTTTCAGTCACACAGACACACTGTGCAATCTACATGGTTATACACTCATCTTCAGGAATCACGGTCACTGGGTTGCAGTTTGACAGCTTTAGGTATTTCCCTCTAGCCGTTCCAACAAGTAAAGACTAAAAGGTCATATCTGTATAGCACGTAGGAATACCCTCCAGAGTGACCTCTCGACTCCATTTGAAATCTTTTAGCCACTGGAACCCTACTTTGCTTCACCTCTCTTCCCCTTTCGGTCAAGAATATCCTCTCAATCCCACAGTGCTGGGTCCAGATTTATCTCCGGCTGTCATTTCCCATGTTACCACGGGGATTCACAACTCTGGGAGTCATGTCCCACATGGAGGGGGGAGGGTAGTGAATTCACTTGCCGGGTGGGCTTAGAGAGAGGGGGGCCACATCTGAGCAACAAAGAGGCTCTCTGGGGGGGACTCCTACACATAGTTATAAGTGGACTTACAGGCTCACTGACTTTTGCTTTTTTAGTTGAATGATTCCAATCATAAATAAAGCTTTTAATAATTTTTTTGAAAAAAAGTTCACATATATTTATTATTTTATATCAGTTGATAAACATTTTAAAATTTTTCTCAGGTTTAATAAATATGTTTAATGTTGATATCTATAATCCATGTGAATAAAAGCCCTTTGGAGTCCTCAGTAATTTTTAATAATGCAGAGGAATCCTGAGACCAAAAAGTTTGTGGACCCCTGGTATAAACAATGTGAATTGACCCCGTTATTATTGGTTCACAGAGGCCAGCAAGTCCAGGCCCACACTCTGGTAAGGGAAAGTTAGAAAATTTTCTTGGGGTGTTAAAAACATTAACACTAATCTGAGACATTTTCCCTTGCTATAAAGAAAGATCAAAAGAACATTGAAACAAATTATTTTTCTTATTTTGTGATTGAATGTTATTTAATGTTGTCTGTATAGTTTATAAAAACATCCAGAGATCCCTGAGTATTATGTTTCTTATACTTCGGGAATCATGACTCTGATGATAAGTTTTGTGGGGTATCCCGTACTCTTTTTTTCTTTTGCTTCTGCCTTATTTATAATCTGGAGTACAAATGCTTATTGCCACTGATTTTTTTGTTTTCATTCCCGGAAAGTTTGAAAGGGTAACAGTCTTTCACTCTATTGGATGATTTAGTTGCAAATTCTGAACTAAGGCTCATATAATCTGCATTCTTCGGCATCTAACACATTCATGCAGTGAAAGTCTTAAATTTAGTTGGCTACCTAACATCAAAAGCTTGATTGATGCCAGCAATATCTGGGCAGTGTTCAAAACTGGTACTTTTTGCTTCCAGATTATGATTTCCATCCTCATTTTGTTTAATACCCATGTTAACTCCAACTTCCCAACTGTGTATGACAGCACACCAGCATTAGTTATTGTGTCAAGGGAGAAAAATGGGCCAGACTCTTCATTTCTTAAGGAAGAAATGAGGACACTGAGAATATTTTACTTGTGAAATTTTATTACATTGAACTCCACGAGACTTTCAAATTGTTTTGTTTTAATCTACTTCAGTAATAATGAATATGTGGCTAGAAATAGCTTAGACTTCAGAGTCTGGAAATATTCCAAAGATCAATCTGATTTAATGTAGAGATTGAAAAATTTGTGCAAAGAACATAGTAGGAACATAATATACTTTCTGAGATAAACACATCTCTGAGATGAGGCTGCTTTGCTGTTCTATTCTCTACTGCATCTCCAGTGTGGAGCAGTTAAGTACATGTTGTAGACATCATTAAGTAGTTGCTTCATTAATGAACATTCTTAGTTCATTCTTTATATTGTTTCATAAGCAGATAGTAAGGATTTGGAAACTTATGTGTACTTGCTATTTCTTGATAGAACAAAGAAGTGTGTAGATCTTAAATAATACCTAGATTTTCTTCCCACAGTAAAATCTTGTAAGGCAAGAAAAATAATTACTCTGTAGAGTTGTAATTATTTTTACCATGCGTGTTCATTATATAGAAACAATTTCTGATATAACTTCATGAATAATGGTCTTGATTTAAAAGCAGGAAATTATTTTTTTTGTTGCCCATGGCACAACTATTTTTTCATTTATATTCACTGGTGGTTTTGAAGGAGACTAAGGCTTAGATTCCAGCCCTGCCATTTTTCCTTTCTTGTATCTTTAACCAGTCTCTTAATCTCTTTGGTGTCAAATCCTTTCTGTGAAATGGGAGTAGAAAGCTATTTCATATGATGGGGATGAGCATGAAAGTTAGCCTTCATTCGGGTGGTCAGTATTTATTGAGCTGCCCAGAGCTAGGCACTAAGGATACAGTTGAACAAAACTGGGGATACAGTGAGCAAAACAGACATTTTTGCCTTCATGGTGCTTTAAGATTGGGGGAGTAGAGAGACAGTAATTGAACAGTCACATGTAGAATAAAGGATTACAGGGTGTTATGAATAGGTATTAAAATGTGGGTCTTATTAATGCTTAGAATATAGTAAGTACACAGTAAATATTAATTTACTTTGAATGATTATCAAACCTCTGTGCTAAGACACAAAATGAAGTTTCTTTAAAAGAAACCTTTCTTTGTAATTGAAACATTATTTTTGAGATTTTAATCACCATCACAGTAACTAATATTTATTAATTGCTTACTTATGTGTCAGCTACAGTGTCAGGTACTTTATATGCACTTTCCCATTTAATTCTTGCAATAGCTTTTAAAATAAGTACTATAATTCTTGTACAGATGAAGAAATTGAGACTGAGCAAGGTTAAATAATTTTTCCAAGGGTCCCCAGTATAAGATCTGGCAGAACTGCATTCTGACCCAGTTCTGTCTGAACTGACTCAGCATACTTAACCACCATGCTGCCTCTGGCAGTTACTTAGAGTAATTGTTTTAAGGTGATATTGCACATAAAGATGACTAGCTTATTTATGGGAAAGGATTGAAATAGATGTTGTCCACAGGGCTTTTCTGTTTAAAACATGATTTTTGTTGAAGGTTAAAACCCCCAAATTTCACTGTTTTAAAAATTGAGTCACTATGTATTTTATGGATGATTTTCAGTAGACCTATAACTTCTCTAATACAAAAAAAATAAAAATTAAAATGTGACTCAATCTTAGCATTTATTGGTTGTCACATCTGGACCAGGCTGAGATAATTTAGAACCTTAACTCAATCCCCTGCTCCTCTCCTCTCATCTAAAGATTTTATTGATATGCTAGACATGGTCAGGGGTGGTGAATATTTCAAAGCAACTTTTCTTAATCTGATCATACATAATTCTGTGTCACCTCTGGAAGCAATCCCCATTGGAAATGCTCTCCCTCCTGTCTGATTACTGCAGAAGAATTTTATTTTTTTTGCCAGGAGACAGGATTTTAGCAGTACTTGTAAAATTGTAAGACATCAATAGAAATCTCTCAGTTTAGCCAAAAGACAGGCAATACTTTTACTATTTAACCATTTATTTATTTATTCATTACATTTATTCAGCCAATAATATTGAGCACTTCCTTTGTGCCAGTACTAAGCCATATGGTAAGAATTAGCAATGTTTAAGATTGGGAAAAGTCCGTGCCTTCGTGGAGCTTCCATTCTGTAATTGTTTCTATATCCTTGGAAAGTGGGGTTTCTCTAGTAAATGTAAATTGTCCTTGATTGCCATAGTTTATTAAGCTAGCTATTACATAGTGTATGCTTTATATAAATAGAGACTCAGAAGCCTGAAAATGTGTTTAACAATACCTGTGCTCAAGGAGTTGATATCTTTGCAGAGATAAAACTTAGCTCCCACAAATGTTTAGTCATGAACTTAAAGTATTATAAAGTGTTAAGTTGGCTATATGGTCAATTGCCAACATGTTGTGGTGATGATGTATAGGTGGTATGGCAGGCAAATATGTCAGGGATCAGTGTGAGGTGAAGCTACTGGAGACAACTCTGAAAAACTCTTTGAGCACAGAGGTTATTTTACTTAACATTTTTTATCCATGACAGAGCACTGTGTCTGTACCCAGACAATTAGTAAATGAACAGATGGGTGCAATAGGGTTGATTAATCTGGGAAAATACATTTCAGATAGAAAAATAGTAATTCTTTTATTAGGTTTATCAACAGAAATGACCTCCCTCATCTTTATTCCTTTCAGACTTCCTTCTAATATTGAAGGAAGATTATATGGCTGCTTATTTCAATTACTTTGAGGCAGGACACATTACGCTCCTGTCATCAGTGTGACAATACACAGAGAGTACTGCCAACCAAGATAGCTTGCCCAAGGCTCAGTGTCCAGAGATTTTAGTGGGGCTCCACTTTGTAGGCATGACTGACTGACTGATTGCCCACATTGTTGAACTTAGTCTCTGGGTCAGCTGATACCACATGACCCAAAGCTCCCACCCTAAGTCACATTACTGATCTTTCCATTGTGGCCAGACACCACCATAAAATCATATTGTTAAGCTACCCAGTTTAACCCAAGGTCCCCAAACGAACACCTCTCAGTTATAACATCCCAAGAGATACCTCTCAATAGCTGAGAGCAAAGGCCAGACCTTCTCTTTGGGCAAGGCCAAATTCTTTACTACACAGACATGGGATAAAGTTCATACTCCTCAGCTTAGCCTTTAAAGTTCTCTATCAGTCCTCTTCTGT
>PVKY010013770.1:0-10871 GCA_004027775.1 Bradypus variegatus | reverse complement strand
GAGTAGAAAGATGGGGATAAAAACTAAATGACAAATGGTATGGGATGGGGGGATGGTTTGGGTGTTCTTTTTTCATTTTTATTTTTTATTCTTGTTCTGATTCTTTCTGACGTGGGGAAAATGTTCAGAGATAGATTGTGGTGATGAACGCATAACTACATGATCATACTGTGAATGGCTGACTGTATACCATGGATGACTGTATGTTATGTGATTGTGTTCGAATAAAACTGAATAAAAAAAAAATACCCAGTTCCAGTAAGCTGCTCACTGTTCTGATGCTGGATCAAGGCCCCCTGAAAGACAGGCTTTCTCACACCAGTCAGGGAAAATGGGCAGGGGCTTCCTTGGGTCTTCAGAACACACACAATATGCCTGAGAAATGCTCTCAAGCTCACATTTTGCTTTACAGCTCCTTTTGTTGTTTTCACTTTAATAATATGAGTGGTCTTAGGATCCAAGAGAGAAAAGATGGCATCATGGCTCCAGCTGTTTGTGGTTTAAAAATATTTTGCAACTTCAAAGATTGCCTGGATGAACACGCAACCTAGAATACTCGGCCCACATGTGCAGAAGCAGTTTGATGACAACAAGAGGGAGGACTAGAGAGAGAAAGAGAGAGGGATTCAGAGAGAGACAAAGAGGCAGACAGAAATGGAGGTAGATCATATTACTGCAAGTAATTTCAGTCCTCCCAGATGACAAGAAAACAAGGTGACTCCCATTACTTTATCAAGATGAATCTCGTTCCATATATTATTTGGGACTATTACTGTTGATGGTAAACTTGGTGGAAGCACTTACTAACAGCTCAGTGTGGGCCAGAGCTGTGTGGCTGCTTGGTGGTCACCATCTCACTTAACCCTTAAAAGAAATCTATGAAGTAGATACCAGGATGACCCCATTCTACAGATATGGAAACAGTTGGGTGGGGACCAGATAACATGCCCAGGTTCCCAATATTATTCAACAGCAGGATCTAGCCCCAGGTCTGTGTGTTCTTACGGCCAAGTGCCCAGCCACAAGGCTCTACTGATAGTTCTGTATTTACGCCAGAGTTTGCTACCCCAAGAAAGCTATTCCCACAACTAAAAATACAGAGCCCCTGTGACTTTGCTGTCATTTCAAACTTAATTAACAAATAAAAATACTTTCCCAAACTTCCTGGAAAACTGCATTTTGTCCTCTCTCCTCTGGCACAAAGCAGCATTTAGATATTATGCCAAGGAAGGACCAACCCAAACCCATTCATCACAAGTCCTAACCTTGGCTTTCAGCACACCATTGCACTTCCCCTCTTGCTGCAAAAGTAGAATTCTTTCAATAAAAACTTTCTATCTAAAAAGAAAATAATCAAACTCTGCAATTACACTTCTCCATTGGAGACATCTGCTTTCCTCTCTGTTTTCCCAAATGCAGTAGGTCCAATCCACTGGTCTGCTAATCAGTCATGCCAGACACCCAAGAGTAATGAAATTAACTGGAAAGCTAAGGGATATAGGTGTGATTGACGGTGTGGTTTTTTGAGGGGTGTTTTGAGTAGCTTTATTTTGAAAGCAACAATACGCTACTGACGTCCCCTGTCCTCTACAGAACCAAGCCAAGCCTAGGACCATGAATGTGGTAACTGTTAGCAATATGCTTTGTCTGCAGTTTTCCTCTTCTCAACCTACCTTTCATTTCCCTCTTCTCCTTTTCCATTCCCTTTGCTGTTCTCTGTCTCCCACCTATAGGGTGCCACTTTGCTTGCTTGAGAAATACTGGATTGCCATTATGACTTTGATTTATTAGAAAGGTTGCAGAAGGGCTTCTATCCATTTTGGGGTGAAGCTCTTAAGTTCATAGCTGGTAGATTCTATAGGAAAGGGTACTATCTTCACCAGTTATATCATGGGAGAAGCACACTATCAGCTGGGGAAAGGCACATATAACTTTGGTAAGGGGATCTGATATCTAATTCATCAGAGTCCCTTAGGGATGCATACACCTATGGGAGGTAGAGGGAAAAAATGAGAGTAATTCTATAAATGTCTAAAAAGTGTTTGACAATAATTCAAAGGGCTTTTAAAAAAATAAGTCACTGTAAGATGGGGAGGAAAGTTTTATCATGATCAAGAATCTAGTCTAGAGGTAAAAAAGAAAGGATTGAGATCAGTGAGCATATCTCTGTGTGAACAAGTAGAGTCAGGAAATAGAAAAGGAAAATGGACATTTTATAAATGATAATGGAGAAGGAAATGCCCATTAAACTCTTCAGGTTTGCAGATAACACTACATCTTTGCCTATCAAACTGTTGAGTGGAATGACTCATGCAAAATAACGGAAGAGTTTATGTGAAAAAGTATAAGTTAAACCTTTAAGATAAGATAAAATAATACACACTATTCCATCACATCATAGGCCCAAAGGTCAAAACTACAACCCACAAAAGGTCCTGAGAATCTCCACAGATTGTTCCTCTGAAGATGTTTAAACCATTGTGCCACTTTAGCTTAAAAGTGTCCTCAAGATGAGTGTGGAGGGGCCACTGGGTCAGTGTCCCCGAGAAGGGGCTCAGGAATCAAACGAAGACTAGCCTGTGTTCTTGGACAAAACCCTGGCTCACCCCACATGGAGTACTAGACGTAGCTTTGGCCGCCACTCCTGCAGAGGCCACTGTAGATCAAGGATCATCCAGAGACAACCTCCTACTACCTCCTTGCTGACCTCATCTCCAAGAAGTTCCAGCCTAGAATGAAGATGCTCTGTGGGTGTGGGTAGCAGTTCTCAGTCTGAAGTGACAGGAAGTGCTTACCAAATCACTTCCAAGGGGCTCTGAACACGTCTGTTGTAGAAGTCCCATGCTGGGTCAGTGACGCCCTAAATCTTACAACTGAGGACCCCCTTCTGTGTCCTTCACATCCCCTTCTGCCTGTTTTCCTGGTCTGTCCTGAAGAAAGCACACAGACGAGAGAGGAGGGCTTGGTGGTCTCTGGGAAGGGTGAATATCCTAATTATAGGCCCTGGGTAAGGACATCTCCCAGGCTCAGCCCCTTTTCTTCAACTTGGGTTTCCAACTCCTCCAAGCTCCCCATGCCAAGCACCCCTGTGAGGACACGGGGTGGGAGAAGAGAAACGCACAAGGTAAACCTGCTAATGTGAGCAGCCAGCACTTCTGGGCGATGGAGGGCCTCAGGGACAAAATGGTTCTATTTCAAGTGCTTGCTGATCTGTCAGGGGACCAAAGGCCCCGCACTCTGTGCTGTCCCTTGGGGCTGGGAGGAGCCCTAGGGCAGGGTACCTAGGCAGCCAGGGTGAAGGATGAAAAAAACAAACAAAAGGAAATACAGGGCTTTGATCACTATAAGCCTAGGGGATAAGATCGACCACCAGAGGCAAATTTGTTGAAATATTAACTATTATAGAGTTTTCCAATTTCGAAGGATTAAAGAGAAATACACATTAATTCTTTTTTAGCACAAAGTCTCTATTCAGAGAAAATCAGCGACTCCCTGCTCAGACATTGCCAACAACACAAGCATTAGGGGCAGAAGGGAGGCGGTTTCTCCTACTCACCTACGCAGTTATCACAAAGGCTACAATGAGAGGCGCGAGGGGGCCGGAAAATCTTGCAGGTGAAACAGTATTTAAGTTTCACGGTCTGGCCATTGATGATGACTTCTTTGGTTCTGGGAGGCGGGCGGTACCCCCCTGAACTGGTGCCATTGGCGATATCTGTGGAGAAGAGCAGAGCAGAGAACACACCCTTATAATGAACCCTTAACCTCAGCAGGTTCCTAATTTGTCTGGCGGGCGCCTTTGGGAGTGAAACGACCTCACGAGACGCCTCGGGGACACCTGCGCCATATCTGGGAGGGCCCCTGACACCAGGCAGACGAATGTGTGGGGGAGTGATTGACCGGCTGTTACGAAAAGTGCGCTCCCTGCCAGGGCTGGGGGAGCTGTGGCTGCGAAGTGGCTGCGCTCACCTTACTTACAGGTGGAAGCGACCACGTGCCCCAGCGCCGGCCAATGGGGAGCGAGCACCGGGGGCTCCGCCCAGCCGTGGAACCTCTGAGCGACCCACTGGGAGGGGGCGCCCCAGACAACACCCTTGGACCTGTCCACCTGCCCTTAGGGTTACAGGAGCCACAAGCCTCTTATTTGCTGTTGAGGTGCTAACGTTTTGCATGTTACCTGCTACAGTGGCTGGTGTTGCCCTAATTAAATCGGTGGGTGACAGTGACATCAGGAGCCCATTGGTTCTTTGAGGTGTATTCCAAAGCCAGCTTAGACCCTCACCCCACTTTGCTGGTTGGCCTCTTCAAAAATACCACCCATAGATGGGGGTGATATATTTTTGAAATACACTTAAAAATAACTATTTTAAAAACTCATTTCTACAATTTTTCTGTTGTTGGATGATTTTTTTGTTTTGCCAGCATCTTTTATATTATTATTTTTAAGAACCAGTTCTAAACATGTGAAAGAGAAAACAAATTTGCATATATATCTATTTAAAAAATTTTCATTTTATCTAACATCCCTGATTCCACATTCAAATCACCTGGGGAGCTTTAAAGAATACCCGAATGCATGGTCCCTGTCCCAGACCAATCAAATCACAACCTCCCAGGGGATTCTAATGTACTGTAAGGGTGAGAACACCTGACTTAAGGAAGATAAAACATCCAGCTTTCCTTCTAGTCTAGACTCCTAATAGCCCTTTTTGGCTTGCCAAAAAAAATCTGAGGCAGATCTCTGTCCAGCCAGGAACTGGAAGCCACAGGTGGGTGGAGAAGAGAAAAAATATCCATGAGGCTTTAACGGAGACTTCACAGGTTGATAAATACAGAAAGAGCAGACCCTGGCATCTGGAGGTTAAGGAATCTTAAATTCTGGTGTCCTGGGAAACTTTTTATAGTATCCCTTTCAAATTATATCTGATAAATTAAAGGTAGCTATTCATTTTGATTAGTAGACATTTCAAGGACATACTATTAGCTAGTGACAGTTGCAACATACTTTTGGTCAATTTCCACCATCCTATCAGCACCCTGCACCCCATGCCCCACACACAAACTCTTCCTTTAGGGGAGTGGTTCTCAGCTTTGGCAGGAATTATGTGGGGAACTAATATCTTGGTTCTACCCTCAGAGATTCTGGCTTCACTTGTGTGAGGCACAGCTGGCATCAGGATTTCTAAAAGCTCCCCATGGAGTCTAATCTGCAACCCAAGTTGAGAACCATGTTTTGAGGGTCTCAAAGTGTGGTCCATGCAGCTTGTTAGAATGCTTGTCCTGGGAGCTTGTTCAAATGCAGAATCTCAGGCCCCATCCCAGAATGACGGAATCAGGATCTGCATATTACAAGATTCCTCAGTGATCCAAGTGCTTTACAGTTTGAAAATGATTGCTCTAGGGCACCCATAAATACTCCCCAGTCCATACATTGTTTACACATACCTCTTAACCTCACACTGCTCTTTATTACATACTCCAGTACAGTCACTTGTATGATAAAGAGCTAAACTTACAGAATGCAGCTCACTCAGATGAAGGACCCACACCACAAACCACGCCCAACTGACCACGCAAGAATTTCCACATGGACAACTTGGTGGTGTCTGGAGAGCTGTGCCTTCTGTCCCCCACCAGGACTGCTGTCCCTCATGGAGAGAACCCACAACTCACATGCTCCCTGACTTCAGGGGCTCCAGCAGGTGTGCCTCTCCCCTTACCCCCAGTCTTTTTGGAAGAGGTGGCCTTTAAGTGTAATGCTGTGATATTTGTTAAAATACCTGTCTCCGGGGTCAGGAGAAAAGTTTGAGCTGCTCCCAGGTATTTATTATGCAGAGAAAATAAAAGTTCCACAAGGAAGTTGCAAGAGGAGAGGAGGCAGAGCCTATGGAACATCTGAGGGGGGTGCAGAGTGGGGGCAAGCAGGCAGCATCCAGCAGGGAAATCCCAAGAGTAGGGAGCCCCCTCTCCCTTGGCTGAGGACTAAGACTTCTGCTTCAAATAAAAAACCAGCCATGGGGCCAACCCAAGGCCTCTGGGCACCCTGGCCAAGCAGGACACCCTCACTTGGTGTGGCCCCTCCTGCCTGGCACCCTAGGTGGGTGCCCTGCCAAATGGTGCTGAATTCAGCTGGCATCCAAACAGGGACCAAGCTCCAAAAGCTTCTCCTGGGAAAAGGAAGGCATCTTGACTGATTCTGTGATAAGGAGAGAACAAAGGAGACCACAGAGCTGTGCACTTCTCTAGGCAGGAGGGTAAAAATAACTAACTGGCTTTGAACACAACAAAGATAAGGTCAGATCCCTATGGGTGCCCATTGGGTGCCACTTAAGCCTAAATTAATAATAATTTGTGCCTTGCTAGTTTTATTATGTCAGCTATGAAATCTACTGTATTTACTTAGCTCCTGTAAACATGGGTAGAAAAACAAGGTCAGATATACATTTAAAAACAAAAACACTAATCCAATTGATTAAAATTTGGGTTAATCGGAAAAGTTTTGAAATTAAATTGTCAAAGCAAACAATTAAAAAAACAGGAATGATAAACTTATCAACACTAGAATAACTACTAAAAAAGTCTAGTTCCGAGTAGCAACGACTCAAAAACCCGAGTATATTCTAGCATTCCTATGTCAAACCCTATTGATCTTGCAGTTCCAAAGCACATTTTTGAAAGAGTAAACCTTTGATCCAAAGTGAGCTGATGGCTAGAATTCAACAGACATGTAAACTGAAGTTCAGGATAAATAAAACAAAACAAAACAAAACAAAACATTCTTTGATTAAATATTTGGAGATCTCTTTATGTAAAAAAAAATACGAAGAATCAGGAAAGATGGCTCCTAGGCTCAATTATGCCATCAAGTAACCGAAGGACCACAGAACTAAAACAAAATCAAACAAAACAAGCATTAAGTACTTGCTGTAGGCAAAATACCAGATGCCTGATGCTGGGAAGCCCCTCAGCTGAGCATAGCACAGATAGCATGGGGAGGCCAGGGGAGGGTTTCTGCTGGACAATTTGTGGGGCACAGCGAGTCCCCTGGCCACAGTCTTGCTGCCCCATTCTACTCTATTCTGCTGGTGACTTCAGAATTAGCTTTCTAAATGCAAGGCTGAGGAAGAAATGTGGGGCCTTTCCTGAGGCACCCAGGGTCTTCCGTAAAGCCACCTCTTCTCGCCTTGAGCACTTTAGGCTGAGCCTAGCTTCAAAGCACAGCAAACCACCTGCATCTCCCTGAACAGGCACTGCTGTTTCCTGCTCCCAGGCATTTGCATCTGATGCCCTCTCTGCTGGGGATTCCCTTTCCTGCTTGCTGTCTGCATGGACAAATCCTAACCTTGAAGACCCAGTTCAAGCGTCTCTTCTGCAAACACTTGCCAAGTGCTTGTACTTAGTTCATTTATTTATCTGGTCAATAGGTCTTTACTGTGCTTCCACTGGGTACCAGCACCTGGGCTGGGAGCTGGGCATGCAGCAGGAACAACACCAACTTTGTCTCTGCCCCGTGTTGGTTGTAGACTGGAGGGAAGACTAGCAAATGCATCTATCAAAACAATGTCTGATGCCTCCCCTAGACACTCCCCAGGGGCAGAGAAAGAGGCCAGGCCTTAACTCCTGTATGTTCCCACTGCCCAACATGCAGGAGGTACCCAATAAATGCCTGCAGAATGGAGTGACCAATTGCCCCAGCAGGTAGGGAGGAAAATGCTGGGCATGTGCTGGGCTGCTGTGTTCCCACGCCTCCACGCCCACCTGTGTGCCGTGGACTCCTTCCTCAAAGACGATGTTCCTGGAATGGTCGCTCACTGGCTTTTCCTCCCCTTAAACTTGTGCCTTAGCTGCTGCTAGTCCAGAAACTCACTGCACATAGCGAGTTGGCACCACTGGGGAGGGCTGGGTAAACTGAGGTGGCTGCTTCTTTCCTCATCCTCCAGCTTTCAGTCATACCTGCATACAGGGGTGAATAATGGGGCTTTGAAACTGAGGGCTTCCAATAGCCACGTTGGGACAAAAGTTTCTCTGCAATTCTCATACTGATGTCAATGGCTGATCATTAAATCTCTCGCCCATTGCAAATGCACACACTCATGGCCTGTTTGGCCTGGCAAGAGGGCCAAGTTGAAGGTGGTGTTCCTGCTTGAGTCTTCAATTATTCTGTTTTCTTGTTTTTGTTGTTGCTGCTGTGTTAGCAACAATTGTGCCTCTGCTTCTTAGGGCTGCTTTTTGTGGTTTAAATACAGCTACTGAGAAAGAATAATCTCAGGGTGCAACAGCTAATGGTTGAAGAACACTAGAATTTGGAGGGGAAAACCGCTAGCAATTCTACAAGCTTATATGAGTCACTTTCTCCAAGGACATTTTTTTATAGGCAAGCATTTTGAAAGAAAACAAAAAAGCTTGAAAGGGTCTTTTCTTTCATAAAATTTTCCCCCCCAATTGTGGGGAATTGTTGGCACTGAGGCAGAAATAATATCAGCTCATCCATCTAGTATTAACCTCACAATCAGACCTATGGGCAAAGAATTAGGAGATCAGGGACAAAGGCAGGGCAGGTTGTCCATTGCGGGAACTCAGGGGCACGGAACCGCCTGTTGATTAAGTTGTTTCATTCTAAGAGCAGTCCTTTTGCCAGAGATCTTATGTTAGTTGTTTTTTAATATATGCCTGTAATTTCAAACCACCTTCCAAAGGAAAACTAATCTTCTTTTCCCAAAGGAATAAGAGTGTAGACCCATTTGCCTCCCGTCTCATATTTTCTTGCCCCAGATTCAGCAATAAAAGAGTTGAGCTTATGTTTTACCATACAAGATAACCGGGCTTCGCTTTTTTAAATGCAAAGGGAAAAATCCCAACTTACAAAAGATGCAGATTAAAATTCTTTCCTTTATCAGAGGGATTCAGAACAGTGGCCCTCTCTGGTGCATTTAAGTCTCAAAGACCATTAACCAACTGACAGAGACTGCCAGTGTGGTAGGAAACTCTCCTAATGGAAGTTTAGTCAGAATGAAGATAAAGGATCTCTGCACTGTGATTTAACTCAAAGAGAAAATGTGATTTGCTTTCCATGCAAGTATTCATAACTACATCCATTGCATTTGTCAGAGGGCAGTTGTTGAAGCTACCGACATACAGCTGTTGGATCTAACAAATCTTAAATTTTCATGAGTCTCATTTCCTTAATGCTCGGCATTAGGACCCTGGAATAGGTGCTCTATCAAGGAAGATGGATTATTTTAAGAGCAATTTAACACAAACTATTCATTTACATTCTGTAAGCTTCCAAGCCCACAGGAAAATATTAACACTGATTAGATGTTAGGAAGTCAACTCATATCATTTTAACTGTTAGAAAGAAGTGGAGCAAATTCTGGTCGGTCTCCAGAGTTTGGTTAGGTTTTCACTCAAGAGAAGAACAATGTGAATATTTTCTTACTAATATACTGGATGCAGAAGAAGGGACTGGACTTTTGTCTTTATAAACACTTATATAAAAAATGCACAGGAGGGTTCATGAAGGGGTGAGGACACCCTATCCTCTTCTCCCAATTAAAGGCCTCACTATTTCAGTCTATCTTAAATGTTTGTCTTCAAGGGGGGAAACTGATGCCCTCCCATGGGCAGAATTTCAAACCACAATGGTGGGCAAACAGGTGAGTCTCCTCTGCTAAGCAGGGCCCCTCCCAAGGAGAAGTGGAGAATGCTCGCCGAGTGGAAGCACAAGAGCAAGGAAGACGGCTTGGGGAAGCCCCAGGCAAGAGCAGGTCTCACATCTGCCACAAAAACTGCATCCTACAAGTAATGAAGGAATACAATAATCTGGGGCCCCAGGAAGCCTTTTCTAAATCAATCACTTGCTCAATACACGTTGGAGTTACACAAATGGGCAAATGAGGCAGAGTCCCTGCCCTCAAGGACTCTCCAGGCAGGTGGATGAGAAAATAGTAATTAAACAGTCAGACAGTGAAATCTGTACTCATTGTGTTGTGAAAGAAGATCACGGGGTACTGTGTTACAGAACCAGGGAAGTCTGCCCTAGTGTGGGGACTCTTCCTAGAAGACTAGCACTTAAACCAGGTCTGACGGGTGAGTAGAGAAGCCCCAGCAGTGAGTGCGAGTGTGTGTGTGAGTGCACACAAGAGTGAATGTGTAAGTATGGGTGTGTGTATGTGTAAGTATGAATGTGTGGGTGGGTGAGTGTGTACCTTATGAATGTGTTCTGTGAGCATGTGTGTGAGGGTGTGGGGGAGAGTGTGTGTGTGCACATGTGAGTGAGCAGGTGGGGGTATGAGTTTGCATATGTGTATGTGAGTGTGTATGAACTGCTTTGTGAGCATGGAGTGTGTGCACAAGTGTGTGTGTAGGTGTATGTATACATGTGTTAATGTGTGCTTGTATGAGTGTGTATGTGTGTGCATAAGTGTGTGAGTGCATGAGAGTATGAATGCACTGTATGGGAGTGTGGGGGGGAGAATGTCAGTGTATGTGTGCATATAAGTGTGTGCATGCATGTGTCTTGCATGTGAACATGCACGTGAGTGTGTGAATGTGTTGTATGAGCATGTGAGAGTATATGAGCATTGTGAGAATGTGCGTGTGTCAGTGTGACTGCATGAGAGCATACATGTGTGCATGGCATGCACGTGTGAGTGTATGTGAGCATGCATGTATGAATTGTGTGAGCATGTGTGTGAATTGTGAGTGTGTGCATATGTGTGCATGTTTGAGTACATGCACGTGTGAATCCATGTGTGTATGTATGTTTGTGTATGTGGGTATGTGGATGTGTATAACTACTTTTGAGTGTGAGGGTATGTATGAATGCGTGTATGTTTGTGTGGGTGTGCACATATGTGAATGCATATGTG
>PVKY010013769.1:0-10871 GCA_004027775.1 Bradypus variegatus | reverse complement strand
AAAAAGAAAAAAAAGTATCATCAAATCTAAGACTGATCCTAATTTCAGAGACATTAAAATAAGAAAATGTGCATTTTAGTATCAGTGTATATCTTCAATCTATTTTCTTCCAACCCTAATGTTACCACCTTGGTCCAGGTTGCCTTCACACCTTGCCTGTACCTCAGCAATCCCCATCTACTGGTCTCCTTTATTCACACTTGACCTCTCCCATCCGTACTCCACTCTGCTGCCAAAGTGACAATTTTTACAATACAAATCTGATCATACTATGCACATCTGGTCATTCTCAGCTTCAAAGTCTTCAAAGACTTCCTAATGCTCTTGGCATAAATATGTGACTCCTTAGGTTGATCTAGAAGACCCAAATGATCTGAATTTTATTGTCTTCCCACACTCATCTCTCACCAACTTCTTGGTCAATTCTCCCTCTCACTGTATTTGATCCCTCTCGGTTCTTCAAATGCCATGCTCTCAGCCTGCTGGAATTCTACTTCCTAGTCCTCCTCTTCACCTGGCTAACTCCTGCTTATCCTCCTTGCCCATTTTCTCTGTAAAAGGCCTTTCTCATCCCCTCCCCTAAGAACAGGTGTGCCCCTCTACCATGCCCTCCCTCAGCACTCTGCACTTCACCTTCATAGCACTTTGCACATCCATAATTGTTTATTAATTATGGGCATAATTATGTGTCTTTCCAACTTGAAAGGAGTTAATAACAATTGGGACTAATTTTAATCAGAACTGATTCTCCACTGTCTAGCATGGTATCCGGTACATGGAAGGTGTTCCGTAATATTTGTTGGCTGACAAAAAGTAACCTTGGACAATGTCTAATGCCATTCTTTCAAACAGTGTTTGGAAGAAACTAACTTTGCTGCAAAATATTAATAGATGTTCTAAGTCAGTGGTTCTAAGTGTGGTCATGGGAAAGTAATGTCCTGATTGACTTAGGCCTAAATCACACGCTTATTTGAGGGGCTGGAATCAGTTTTACCTGAATTGCAAGAGTTAAGAGTGGTTCCCAAAGTAAATTTGGGGTACAGTTAGCAAAAGAAGCAACAAAAAAAAATGCTAAAGAGGAAAATCAGAAGATAACAGCTCATTACACAAACATTTTCCTTTTTTTTCTATATAGAAAATAAATTCTAGGGTTAGCCTACCAGACACAACACTCTGTATGATACACAGTTGGATTGTGGCATTCTGCTTTAATGGAACTGGTGTACACAATGATTTTCAATACTGCTCTACATCATCTATATCTTAGACAACAAATATATGTGCAGACAGAACTTCATACACATTTTCACACATTTTGAAGCACAAATCTAAGATCTCTACTAAGAAGGAAAATGTCCTTAATACCTATATGTGCATCAGAAGATAGAGTAACCAAAAATGCAGGCTCTGGAGGCAGACTACCAGGATATAAATATCAGCTCCATCTCTACCCTCTGTTTTGGAAAGAGCCTCATGGAAAAAGGGAGTCAATGCTTAATGGGTTTTTGTTTGGGGTGACGGAGAAGTTTTGGTAATGGATGGTGGTGATGGTAGCACAATGTTGTGAATGTAATTAACACCAGTGAATTTTATACTTGAAAGTGATTAAAATGGGAAGTTTTATGTTGTGCATATGTTATCACAATAAAAAAATTTTTAAAAAACCTCAGAACTGTACAACACAAAGAATGAACCCTGGTGTAAACTATAATAAATAATATAACTATGATAATATTTGGTTCATCAATTGTAACAAATGCACCAAAGTAATGCAAAATGTTAATGTGTTGTGTGTAAGGGGGGTATATGGAACTCCATACTCACTGTAAGATTTTTTTCCATAAACTTACAATTGCTCTAATAAAATTAACTACTTAATTTTTTAATTGAAAACTGAAAAAATGAAGCATGATTTTGAATATTAAGCTATGCTACCTTTTTTTTCAAGAACAGAAAATAAAAACCTATATTCATATTTATTTATATCATATAAAGAAACTCTAGAGAATAATAACAACAGTCACAGTATATGTTTGAGAACTAGGTGAATAAGTTGCCAAGGTAAGAGAGAGAATTTTTTACTTTTTTAAAAAACTTTAAATTTTTAAAAATTTACTCATTAATTTTTTTAAATATCTGATTTTGAACCTCATGAATCTATCATTTATTCAAAAATGAACTAAATTATTTTTAAAAGGCAGGATAGAAACCAGACAGATACTATATAGATAGTGTGCCAGTTTGAAAGTATTACATCCCCCCAAACACCATTATCTTTGATGTAATCTTGTGTGGACGGATGTTATCAGTGTTGATTAGATTGTAATTCCTTGAGTGTTTCTTTGGAGATGTTCCCCACCCAGTTGTGGGTGATGACTCCGACTGGATAATTTCCATGGAGGTGTGGCCCCATCCATTCAGGGTGGGTCTAAATTCAATTACTGGAGACATAAATGAGCTGACAAACAGAGGGAACTCAGTGCAGCTGTGAGTGACATTTTGAAGAGGAGCTACAGCCAAGACGGACACTTTGAAGAAAGCACAGAAGCTGCAGATAAGAGATAATTTGAAGATGGCCATTGAGAGCAGACTCTTGCTCTGGAGAAGCTAAGACAGGACAAATACCCCAAGTTCAACTAAGAGTGACATTTTTGAGGAACTGCAGCCTAGAGAGGAACGTCCTGGGAGAAAGCCATTTTGAAACCAAAACTTTGGAGCAGACGCCAGCCACGTGCCTTCCCAGCCAACAGAGGTCTTCCGGACACCATTGGCCATCCTCCAGTGAAGTTACCCAATTGCTGATGTGTTACCTTGGACACTTTATGGCCTTAAGATTGTAACTGTGTAACCAAATAAACCCCCTTTATAAAAGCCAATCCATCTCTGGTGTTTTGCATGCTGGCAGCATCAGCAAACTAGAACAGATAGTATTACTTACTAACACTGTAACTCTGAGGAAATTACTTGACTATTTTGAGTCTCAGTTTTTTCATCTGTAAAATGAAAATAATTGAGCCGCCTTGAGTAAAGAGGAAAAGATTACACAAGCATCAGGATGGTGCCGGGCTCTCAGTATACCTTTAGTAAATGTTAGGTATGCTGCTGCTACTGATGATAACGAAAGCAAAGGTGACAACAACGCAAGAAATAAAATGCCGTATCAATATAAAAGGACTAACTTTTAAAAATACCATGATTGAGCTCTTTGCAGATTTTATCCAGACAAGTGCTCAAAACTCAACCTTCATAACCATATTATACATAAAGATTCTAAAATCACAGAACAGAAAACAATTCCAGAACCAGTTTAGGAGACTAGTCATCAAGAACTGATATTTATAAGTGTTGCCAATTGAGTGTATTTTCTCCTTATTCATAGGATAAAATGTATTATCTGCAAATGGAATAGAGGAACCATACTTAATGTGTCTTTTTAAATTGAAACTATAAAAAAAAACATGAAATATAAACTAGAACAAAGAAGTTGCTTTTCTTATTTGCCATCTAAATTCATATCTAGTCATTTGCAATAGAACAGGCGCTCTCCAGGTAAACATTCCCTAGGCACATGGGGTAACCATTTCATATCAGAGTCCCCAGCTGACCAGCAGATTATTTAGAATTTGCAATGAATTTTCCCACAGAAATCATATTCTAAAGCTTGGTCTTGGTATTTCATACCAATTGCACCACGGCATGCTATGATGCACTGTGGATTAATAGGCTTTATGTCCTATGATGTGATATGAAACACTGTGGATTAAATAGGCTTTATGAGTGCACTTTAGAACCTGGATACATTTTCCAGTGCGGCTTCTATGAGAAAATAGGTTTCCGGACAGGGGAAGCCCAGAGGCAATGAGAAAGCAAGTCTCACTCCCTCTCTCCTGTCTCCACCCCTCCGCCCCTCGCCCCTCCACACCGCAGCCCAGGACTTCAGGAGCAGCTCAACGGTAAAAAAGAAGCCCAAGCCCATGAGGGCACCTCGGTCCCCAGCCCACCAGTGCCTCTCAGTGTCATTTGGAACTGCACCTCCAGAGCAGGAGCTACACTCTCCTTACATTTCCTGCTTTACCAGAAATTCTAATAAAATGTCTTGTCACCCTCATCAGACCCTGGTAGACCCCAATCTTTCCATGGTCTCTGGCCCACTAGTTTGCTTCAGGCTTCACTTTTCCTTACTTAGCCTCATCGTGTACTAGTCTCCTACCTATGCTTTCAGCCATTCCAAAAAGGGGGAAAAAAAGTGTTTCCTAAACTCCCCTTTCACTGTCCCTACCTCCTCGGTTTTGCTCATGTTGTTGTTCCCTTCCCCCAAAGGCCTCTCTCCAACTCAGATCCTACCTAGGTAATATGGAAAGACATATTTCCATGTCTTTCCTTTTGGAGTTAGATCCTACCTAGGTAATATGGAAAGACATATTTCCATGTCTTTCCTTTTGGAGTTTAAACTCCTTGAAGGCATGTGCTGCCTCTTTATTATGTCCAGATCCCTCCCCACCCCAACACACACACACTCACCGTTCAGACATAGCACCCAGCTTAAAGCAGAAGCTAAATAGTGAGTGAATGCAAGAAAGAGACAGACGGACATTACAGGACAATTATCTGTAGCCCATTAGGAAAGAGGGTGTCAATGTCTAACCAGACACAAAAGACTATGGGAAAATAAATCAAAATGGGAACAGCAGAATATTTGGACAGTTCCAACAGTTCCGTTCTGGACCCATTCACTGAAACACAGAAGAGAAAGCACTCCATTTCAACATCTGTGCTGGGATAGGTAACAATTATTGTGTGCTTCCAAAGCATCATTTCATTTTATTCTCATAACAGCTTTGTTATTAAGGAGCAATAAATAAACTTGCCCAGAGTCACACAATCAGCAAGGCAGAGCTAGAATTTGAACCCCAGTAGTGTCTTTCCCACCCAAACTCAACTACTAGGTTCTACTGCTACTGTACTTGGTTTACAACATATTCAGATTGTGGGGTACAGTTTGCCAGCTACTGAGAAATAAAGAATGCTCCCACCAATGAGTATATCTAAGCCCTCTCTATAGCCCCACTCAGGGAGAGTTGCTTTACATCCCTCATCTCACAGCAAACGCAAGAGGTTATGTCTAAACTGATACTGAGATTAAATAACTTGGCCCATCACACAGCTCAAGTGAAGGAGGCTGGTTTCAAACGCAGGCTGTGGCTGCTAATTTGGTGCTTCAGCTCCGAGCTTCTTGCACTGATGACCACAGGCCGCGCCCGAGGCAGTTGTCGGGGTGAAAACCTGGGCCTCAAACCACAGAGATGCATTTCGGAAAACCCGCTCGGCAGCCACCAGGCTATGAAATCATTTCCTCACCTACCACGTGGGGATAACACGGCCTGCCTCACCAGGAGGCCGAGGGGATTAAATTAGTTTAAAGAAAAAATGCACAACGCCAGAAATGCAATAAGCACCCAGTAAATGACACCTAATATTAGAGGTAACCCTTTCCCTCTTTTAGTCTGTTGCCATTTTTGTTACTTTACAGTGGCTCACCCTTCTTCCTCTTCAAAAATATATCCGAGGTGCATGTATGCCTGTAAAAGAATACAGTGAGATTGGGAAAAAACATAATTTCCTTTTTCTCTATTGATCACCTTTTTCCCCCAACACTTTCTCAAGGAATTATTTAATACTCAAAATGGCACCATAATGCATTATAAGTAAAAGAGCGTACCAAAACAAATAACGAAGTCTCAGCTCTGGGGAGTTTACAACTAGGCTATGTTAATATTTGCAAAGTGCCCCGAATGCCTTAGCGGTTAATTAACATCTCGGGTTTGTTTTCTCAAAATCCAGCCCATTGTTTCCCCTGTGAGCGCGATCCGAAACCTTAGCCCATAATGCGCTACCGCCTGCATCTTCCTGCCAATAAAACTGCCTAAACCACCAGAGGCTGAAGCAATTAATATTAGATGAAACCCCACTGCAGCGCAGTTTTCGCGGCCGGCGCAGCCCGCGCGCTCCCGGCGGCAGCGTCCCCACCGCGCCCGCGGAGCAGGGAGCTGAAAGCCGCGGCTCCCCGCCGGGCACAAGCGGCTGAGCCGGCTAGCTCCCCCTGGGGGGCGAGCCTTTGCAAACGGAAAACCAAAAATGAGCATATGCTTATCTGGCACACTCCCCCGCCTGAAAACAATCGCGCCGGTACTGCAAAAATCCATTAGGTACATAGTCTGGTCAGCATTGCCATTTTTAGTGCGACTTTTATTTACACATTCAAAGAATTACTGTTCTGACCATGGGACTTTTGGAAAGGTTACGCTCTCTCCAAAGGAAGTTCAGGTCCGAACGTCTCTCCTCCGGTGCACTTGAAACGCTTCCACCGCAAATCTTCCCCTCCTTGTTTCAGATCTAGTCTCGCTGAGAAAGGAGTTTGAGGTGTCTCTCCAGGTCGTTCCCAGCACCACGATTCGAGTCTCAAAGAATCACACGAAACGCCCCTCCGCCGCAGGGGAGTAAAAATTAGAATCTCAGTTTCGTTTTGTGTATTGTCCTCATTGGTAAGAATTCTCACATTTCGGAGGCATGTAGTGTTTGTTTTTTTAATCGATGGTCTTTATTAAGTAAGCCTGTATGTCCGGAATCAGAGTTCTGCTGGAGTCTCCCAGACGTAGCCAGCTAGATTCACAGAGCGGGGAGCAAGTGGGAAGTTGCTCTTTTTCTGCTAACAGTCGGACGTAGCACAGGCTAGAATGGAGGGGCTGTAGACTCGTCCCTGCTCCCAACAGCTCCCAACAGAAGTTGTCGGCTTCCCACTGACAACTGGATTGGAACAATGTATGCCATTCTAATGGGGAATTAGCATGTTCCCAATTTTCCTTGAACACTTCCATTCTTGTGTGAAATGGAGGGAAATGTTCTTTTCAGTATTCTTTTCTAACGAGAGAAGAGCTATTTTTCAGTATGTAAGTACCTCACAGGGATTCCCATTTAATAAAACTGCTTGAGGATGACCTATTTTGTTCATTCAAGAGTATAAACTCCTCCTATCCATTCATTATTAAGCTTTTACATAAAAGGCCCCAAATGTACCAAGCCTATTTTAGAAATGACAATGTTTTCCAAACATGAATCTTAATGAGATCCTTATTTTAAATTGTGCCTGAGTATATGCAATATTTTAGATGCTTCTTTATATTTTCACCAATTTGTCATCCTAAATGCATTTTCTTGAAATGCGGTCATTAACCACCTTAGACCTGCCTTAGGCTATCTTGGTGACCAAAAGATAAAATGTAAAATTTTTTTAAGGTTTTTCAAAATGATACTTTTCATGTCATTCGCTCTTCAAAATAAATTCCCTTACAGTCGTTTGCCTTCCTTATGCTCACTTTTCCTCTGTCATGAAATACTTTCAAACATGAACCAATCTATAAACAAGTGCTGCCCAGTGTGTAATTCTTTGAGCACCAATCCTGGAAGGCCCTCCTTCAAAAGGAAGTTGGCAAATACATTTGGGAAACTCTGCACTTTTCCCCCTGACCAAAGTATACAAATCACATTAAGGCCTGTGGTCAGGAAACCTGCTGAACTTGGCTTAGCCCAGCAGTTCCCAGATTTATTTGCATGTGGAGCCCTTTTCCAAATAATGCTTATTAATATGCTGTGGAACTTGTGTTTCTAGGATTGCACTTTGGAAATCACTAAGTTAAACTACCTAACATATGGAAAAATTTTAAGTCATATAAAACTGTGATACATCAAGATGCAGCATAAGAATTTTTTTAGAGAAGTAAGAGGAACGTGACCCTTATTGTTGTCTGTAAATTCCACAAATCGACTGATAAAAAAAAAAAAAACATGCTTTAAACAACTAGGTGAGTGGACACTCTCTCTGTTTCAGAACCCTGTAATTACAAAAGTAAATGGACTAAGAAGATTCCAAGAACATCCTTTTTTCCCCTATGGGAACTATTACCTGAAGTCCGGTACATTGTATATTTGTTGTGTTGGCATCTCCATCAGCCCCACCACCACCACCTCCACATCTGGAGTGTTTAAAAATAGTCCCCTAGATATTGACTGCTGCAGGAGAAACCCAACCTAAACCTTTTCAACTGCTCGAGCCTCAGCCTCGTCTCCCAAATACAGACTCAAGTGGCCCCAATAGGCTTTATGCTGTCAGAAGATCTGCATGGTTGACAAGCCATATGTGTGCTTTCTTTCCTTGGTGGTGGAGATAACAGAGAGAAAGAAAAAAATAGTAATAATAAATGTCACCCTTGAGAACAAGGCAGTCAAACTAGCAGCCTAAGGGCTGCTCAAACTGTGGCCCATCTGGACCAATTTTTTATTCAATGAAAACATTTTATAAAAGAAACTCCAGGTGTGTCAAGCACCTGGGCTAACAGGAAGTGGGGAGTAGCAAATGAAAGGAGTTGCATTTGTCCTTCTCAGAGAGATTCCTCAGAAAGTGAGACAGAAGCATTTCCATTAAAACACTTTACAAGTTGCCCTTGGACACCCCTGCCCACCCCTGGCTGCCCTAAAGCACTTTCTTCCCCGAGACTCCACCCTCTGAAGTACAAAAGGTAACATGGATCCAACTAAGGGATTGTGCATTAAATTTGTTTTGTATTTCCCACAACAGAGGATTGGGCAAAAAAGTAGGTGCTTTATAAACACTAATTAATTAATTGATCAACTGATGGTTCCCCTAAAATTACTTATTATCCAAGAGAAGCAGGATTCATAATGGGAACACTTTGCTCCTGTTTTACCCCAGAATATTATTTTCCATTTCAAGGGAGCTTCACCATTTCAATTGGACTATGAAAAATGAACCCAAACAGGCTGGCAAATCATTTCAAATTCTATTCCACCCACAAAATCTGCATTGCTCCTGTTGATATTTGTCAGATGCCACCAGGTCCTTTCTGTCATCTTCTCTCACACGGAATAGTCTGAAACTGTGAAGGTATGCATATTTGCATTCTGTTACCTAATAATTGTGAATTCTATGGAAACTTTTAAAAGGAATAGAAATGATAGCAAATTACATTCACATAAGCCCACCAAACGATTATTTTTTAAGGTCTGTTGCTTGATGTGTTTAAGATTCATTACTAAGAAACTAGTATCACATAAAATGTACTGTTAAACAAATGTCTATCTTGAGAAATTTCATTGTAATCAGCCATACTGAGGCCCAGAATCTGCGACTTAGAAAGACTACATTTGAACTAACTGAATATGTTTAAAGCAGAAAAAAATCATCCAGTTGCATCTGGTTAAGAATTTGTAGCATACGTCCACGCTTCTCATATTTCACAGATAATGAAAGTGATATTTAATTGTCAAAATTAAAAACCTCAGAATCTACATGTGTAAAATAACTTCCCCTTTTTCTATTATTTTCAATCCCCCAAGGAGTGAAAGAAATGAAAATAATCTTTTGGCTGTTGGTTCCAAGAACCAAATTAAGTGTTTTCCTGTTCAAAACAAATAATTTCTTAAGGCAGTTGATGTACTACATAAAAATTGATACTATTTTGCAAAATAAAGTGCTAAAATTATGTTCATAAAATTATATTCAATTTTATAGTATGTGAGAGTGCCTTTGATTCAACCAGTAATTAGACTCTGCTTTTCTACACTTGGTGTTCAACTCCTAACAAAGGTGTACTAAATGTTCTCTTTCAATTCTTGTGACCTTAAAGTCCAGGACTACTCATTCAATCTTGCTCTTCTCATCCACAAATATTTTAGGGTAGTTTGATAGGACACTACAACCACAATCTGTCCAAGGCAAAGCAAGGTTACTCATGGGATCTCAGGTCATTAAAATGTACCCTTAAAAGTCCTGTGGTCAGGAAAATGGGCTGCTCAAGGTTGATGTGTGTGCTGCCACCTCTTGGCTGTATAAGGAAATACATCACCGGAGAGGAAAGAACTCAAAATGTTGGATGATACAAAATTTATGTCAAGGTCCAGTGCTTGCTTCTTAAATGAGAGAAGGATGGCTCACAGACTTTTTGGAAAATATGATGAAAACTGTGGACCCTTTCCCCAGGGAAAAACAAACTTTTTTCATAGACAAATTTAGGGTGCTTTGGACAAACTGAGGTCCATCCCTTTCCAGACAATGGAAACTTGCTGGAGCAACTTCATTTTTTTGTACTATAACAGAAACTGTAAAATGGAAGAAAGTGGGCATTTTGAGAAGACGGTTAGAATGCAAGTTTATTCAGAAGAATGATTTTGGCATCAAAGGATTTTTAGCTCAAAACTGGTAGCGTATTGAAACAAAAACAAACAAAAAATCTAAACTTTCCCCTGTATCAGAAAAGCTTGGATTTCATTTCAAAGTTAATCTAATCCATGGAAATATGTCTCCAGAAAATCTGGGTGACATTTCCAGCAGAAACTGTATGTTTTTAGTACCTCCATTGTTCATATCTAAAATCCTCCCACAGTTAACTTTTGGACCAGGTGATGCAGTCTGGTGCACTTGGTTGGTTGGTTGCTTTAGCTTAAAGAAATGTCTTCTGTGTTTCTACAAATATTTTAGCAGTCCAGGCTTTCTGGAGCAGTGGCAGCCTCTAAGTTGTTTGTCCCAGTTGTCTCCAGATCTAGAGGCCTCCCCAGATGAAGTCATTCCTTCCGTTTACTACCTAAGGAAGAGGAAATGGCTAAGTCCTTGGAGCATCCCAGAAGCTTCCCAAACTGATCCTACCTAGTCCTCCTCCCTAATGGAGTGACTGGAAGACACCTGAAGAGATATCAGCTGGTCCAGCCATCCAAAACACTGGTCCTTTGTCTATCAGTGTGACCAAGGTATAACTCCAGTAACATATGGAGCCTGTATACTTGGCCTTCACAAAATTAGC
>PVKY010013768.1:0-10864 GCA_004027775.1 Bradypus variegatus | reverse complement strand
TTTTTTGATTTAGCAACATCATTGAATTTTGCTAAATCTAGAAAAGAGCATAGAGAGGACAGGAGTCTCTGGGCATAGGAAGCACATCATATGTGCATCTTTTGTTGAGGCTGCAGATACGGTGGAAATTGTGACATTTTAAACCATTACAGCATTTCAGTAGGGGGCTTGCCTATAGGATAATAATACTTAAGTCCTGGCGAATTGGTGGTATTTTTCCTGTTCAAATGATTCCACACAGTTCAGGATTGTTCCATTGCAGCAAAAACAAAAACAATGGAGTAAGATGTATAAGGATTTTTAAATAAATACAAAGCTGAGTGGGGAAGTAAAATGTATTAGGCTTTAAGGAGAAAAAGGAAAAAAAAAGGTCATAGCACAAAAGGTCTATCTGAAATAATGGGAAACTCATCTTTAACTCCAAATGAAAAGATGATTCAAAGGATATGTCGTATAGAAGAGAGAGTATTGTATTGGAATTAAGACTCCAAGGTGTCACTTTTAACTAATAAACTAATCATGTGAACTGAGGAAAGTGAATCTCTAGGATTCAGTTCCCTTATCTCTTTAAAATTAGGAGGTTAGACCAGGTCATCCCCAAGGTCATTTCCCGTTCTTATTTCTGTTATTAAAAAATACTTAAAAATAAGAATTAGGTTTTCTAGAAGGTACAACCCTAAACTATGATATATACTATCCAGTCAAAAAGTATATATGAACTTGGAAAATACAATAAAGTAATTCGTGATATGTGCTATACAGGTAGTGAGCAATAGTAAACATATATAAAGATATGTTAATCAGCAAATGCAGAATGCAAAACTAATTTAACTTGATTTATTTGAAAATCAAAGGCCAGATACACTTGTATCAGTTCACATAATGAATATAAGTTATTATTTTCCATGACTTTATGTTTTAACTCCTAATTATCATTAAGCCAATTATTTTTAACAAGATGAGGATGCCTATCCTGAAGTATTCAAGTCTAGAAAAGTTAAAAATGTTAATTGTATGTTTGAAAAAAGTTGGAATTTCAACTTCATTATTCTAAAGGTGACATAAGAACTCAGGAGAACTGTGTAGGCTTTCAGAACACCAACTCTCTTTTTAAAACTGTAAATGGAGCCGGGGTCTTTCTCTTGTCTCCCCATTTCCACCCCTCTGTTAAGCTTTGAGAATTAATATGTGAGACACTTTCAAAGGAATGATTTCCTCTTTAAATGGAGCAATTTTTATAGAAGACAGATTTCCTTTACTGTTGGTATAATGTCATATTATAAAATGCGTCCGGTAATTTTGAATTGTGTTGGAAGATCCCAAAGAACATTCAGGGTGAAAATGAGAAGACAATGAAATAAAAAAAATAAAAAGTTTTTAATCCAATGATGAATGTCTGTGATTGTAGAATGTACCTTTGTTTAACTTCACCACATCACAGTTAAACTGAAAACGTACTCCAATCGTACAACTTAAATGATTTAAATAGAATAATTATTCCTGATGGGAAACTGACAGAAAAGCCATCAACCACCAGAAACTGCATATCAACAACAGAAAGCCCAAGCCCCCCACCATGACTCCTTGAGTTGGTAGATGGAGCTCAGAGGTAGAACTTTCTGGGATTGGTCCCCGGAGGTCTTGGAAAACATATCCTAAGGTCTAATCTTACATTAGAACGTAAGGAACTATCTGATCAAATAAATCATTCTTTTTATTAATATTATTATCAAATCCCATTATTTCCCCCTTGATAGTCTGTAACCAGCCACTTAAACCTATCACTCTTTCAGTTTGCCCACTCTCCTCTGATTTTTCAGATAGTAACAGAATTTATCCATAGGCACTTGCCTGTATTCTATCAGGAACAAAGTTCTGGGTATTCTCCCCTCTTAGCTAAGCCATTTCAGAAATCTGAAGACATAAATAAACTTGACATATATTCAGAGAGGCAAAAGAAAACAACAGCATATCTTCATGTAAATTACAGCTTTCAATACAGAAATTAAAATAATTTTTTCTTTTATTAGTAGTGCTATCAGAGCCAGTTAATTTTAAGGCACCTGTCATTAACTGTGAATAAACATAATTATATTTTCTTCCCTAATCTTAATTCTTCCACAGAAAATAAAATGTAGCTCCTTATAGTCATTAACTAGGAATAACAGTACCACTATATGGTTTCAAACAAATGGAGCTTAATTCAGAGATTGTATTTCAAACAAATATGTCTCATTTGCCTTAAGTGAACTGAAGATATGTAATATCTTTATATGCAAATATAAAATATATTTTCTTTTTTTCCATTTGATCTAAAGAATTGATAAAAAATTATGTGAAATATGCAATGTGGATATTCAGAAATATTGCAGACTAGGAAAATTCACAGTTATTCCACAACAGTCTTCAAGTTGAAACTTTTTTTAAGAAATTAATTTTTTGACATGTTTATTTTAAACATGATAAATTAGAATGCCTAGGAAACTTAACATGAACTGCAGCTGGAAAACAGTATTATTTCCTTTTTCATCATATTTTTTTCTCCCCAAATATTCCAAAGAATACGATAACAATCATTTTCTACCTTATAACTATTAACCTTATGTTACCATAAAAGTATTAGATAAAGTACATTATAACAGTTAAAATGTAGGCATTAATTTTGAGGTATATTTACTTAACACAGTAGAATAGAAGCTAATTTGCAATTTTGATTTTCTATTTAATTTCCAAATTTCCTTTCATACTATACCCATGATGTAAGAGCTAATAATAAATGAACAAATTTAGTATTTCCACCGAAATAAGTTATAGAAGGCTAGACTACAACAGTTGTCTTCTTTTAATTCCTCTATTTACTTCAAATTATTTATATAAAATTATGGAATGTGCTATGAGCATGACAACAGCCTGATTTATTAAGTAATATTCAGCTTATAAAATTCATACTTAAAAGTCTGCCAATAACACTTGGTTTCAAATATCTGTAAATTTCTTTGATTCATTTATATTTTCAAATTCTTTAATAAAAAATTGAAAACTATGTTGGTACCTAATATTTTGCTCCTGACACTTCTTTCTGCCTTCCACTACACAGAATTACACACATTCTCTCTCCTTCCCCAACCCCTCCTTAAACACACACACACACACACACACACACACATGCACACAATGTAGTCACAATGTAGCTTGATACCACTTAATAAGGATAGAGGTGTATGTGTTCTGGGGGTGTCAAACAACTGTCACAAACTGTCACCTTCACAAGAAAAACCTTGGCATACACAAATTAAACTACACTTCTTTTTTAGCTGTCATTATTCATAGCCAATAAGTTGAAATGCTCTCAGCATTTCATGTGCAAATAGAACCACGAGGATGCTCCGTAGATCAGAATAGTGGGCCAACAGATAAAACAGAGAAAACAACACACTGTCTGGGTCCTTCTGAAGTGGCTCATCATCACCCTTGCACTAGTGTTCACCAAATGAGATCCAGCCTGGGGCGATGTATTAAATATGCATATCAAAGCACATGAAAAAATAAACCTGGAGATTCAAATTGGACACATTTACATGCTGAAAACATCCTCCTCATACAACTTTTCAGGTAGTGGTTCTGGGGTATTTTTACTTTTCTTGTGGCTGGAGGGTTGGCGGGGGCAGTTTGAAGGAGAGGCTGAAGCATATGTGCTTTGTAAGGGGAGGCCTAGAAACTAATACAGTGAATACATCTGTGGTATAGGAGTGTTGATAATGGTGAAAACTCTTCAAGGTTTTCTCTTACTTCCTGCAAAAAAATATACAAGTCTGTGACAAACCTCTCCATTACCCACTTGGTGCGCTGGTGGAACAAATTATTGCTTCCTTTCAAAACAAACAGCAGGGGGCTAAAGTAAAAATGTTATAGTTCAGATCTCTAGGAAATAAAAGGCTTTAAATTATGACGCCCAGTGAGGTGGCAAGCCCTCACGGGTTCAAAATAAATCAGTTGTCATATTTACTTGACTGGGGGCCTGAAAGGGGAGCAAGAAATGTTACAGTTGACTCTTTTATCCAAAGATGATTGTTCAATTATTAAAGCACTAACCTCTTAGGTACAACTTCCTTCTTGAGTATGTATTTAAACATCACAATAGTTTCTTAAATTGGTACTGTCTGTCAGCCAATACTCAGAACAGCCTCATTTATCTTACCTCTTCTATGTAAACATCAGCATGCTCTACTTCCACATATCTATATGAAAACAGTTGCCAAGAAACTGTTCTAGAAAACCGAATAGTTGGGACCCCTAGAAATCTCATGAGAAAAGCTTTTTGCCGCAAAGAACTGTGAATCTTTCACTCTACAAAGCAAGATCCCCTCCCATTCCCCCTTTGCATTTCCCCCAGTAGTGCAAATGCATATGAATTTAGCAACAGGAAGCAATGAACATAAACAAATAGCAACCAAAACAAGTCTATCTAAAGTAGTGTCATGCCTCATGGACCACAACCACACATGGCATAGACAGAGATCAGCAAATAAACTTTCCGAAGCTGCTGCTGCACCTTTCTGATTTTACTTAATACATTCAACATACAAAAGAGTCACCCAAAGTTTCCCCCACTGTGATTGAAAAAGACAAGGGCAAAGACAGGTACAGGAGCTTTCAACACCATAGTATTTACTCTATCTTAGAATTGGACATCCCAGACTAAGGGTTTTCTTATCTTTCACTCTTTTTTTTTTTTAACTTTTTTTTTCCTGGGCTGGCTTCCCATACAGCACAAAGGTTAATTATTAAATTCTATGACGGCATATTTTAAAAACTTTTGTTAGGGAAAGAGGAAAACCTCACAGAAGGTTCATTCTCCCTGCATCACAATTCATTCCTTTGAGCACCCAGGAATGGGATGGGGGTGTGGTGGTGCACAAACTACCTTCAAGCCACAATGCCTGTTTAACTCCACACTGGATGTTAAATTAATATTTCAGCCATGAAGTTATTCCACTATAGCTGACATCACTTAGATTGCGAGTTCAGTAATCTATAGGCACCCTGTCCCCCACCCAAAGTTTGAGTTCCTATAAATAAACTGCTGTTTGCACCCACTCTTTAACCTCACCACTCTTGCCTTTCCTACCAGCTGCAATCTTTCTTCTCTTTGCTTCTTTTTCAAATTTCAGTCTCACTACAAATGCTTTTATTTTTTCTTTTTTTTTTTTTAAGCATCAGGCTCACTAGATCAGTTCCAAAATAGGATTAAAAACAGAAAGAATAGAAAGCAATCTCCTTTCCTGGCCTGACATACACACAGTGGCTCCTTACTATATCTTCGGTCCTCATTCACCAACTGCTAAAGTGCTAAAATTCAACCACTAATCTACGGTTACCCAATCATAATTCCCCTCAGCTTTCTGTGATACACTGTTATTAATTGGTTCATCAAGGTTACTGTCTTTTATTATGAAGATGCTTCAGGCACTTGGCAATAGGTCCATATTCTGACAATAAGTTTCTACAGATGCAAAAGCCCTGAGAATTGTCATGTGCTTACTCTTTTTATTTCTAACACAGTGAAAGATTGCCAATAATTCTCAGGACTGTCATCTCTGCGAGAGACTGCAAAATCAGCCCCCACTCCCCAATCCTCTTTCTTTCAATCTTCTCTCTTTCTTTTCCGTCCTGTCCAGCTAGCTGTCTTGCCTCTTTCTATCCCTGCTGCACGGACTACACAGAGTCGAGAAAGCAGAAAAGGCAGTGGTCACCATATCAAACAGACAATTTGCTAACACCCAAGTCATCAAATCTAGGACACTTTACACATTTAGAGCACAAATCACTCCATCACCTCCCTGGATTTTTGGCTCTTGATATAAATAAGAAGGTCCAAGAAGGGGTAAACAGAAGAGATGAAGATGGTATGGTGAGAAAGGGAGGGAAAAAGAGAAAGGAGACAGAGCAAGAGACCAAATAATTTAACAGGAAATCTAAGTCAGTGAACTAGATAATACAAGTTTACAAAATAATAATGTTTTTCCTGGTAGCCTTAAAAAAAAAAATGCCAAAGGCTCACAGACTTACATGGTCAGCGAGATTTGTGGAGGAGCCTGAAAGTTCTTCGTGGTCTGATTTGGAGCTGCCGTCTCGTTCATCAATAACAAGGTCGATGGGCATTTTCCCCTTCAAACAGCTAATGTACCGGTGGCAGAAGTTATCACACAGTTCGTGGACCTAGAAGGGGGGGTCAGGGTTGGGGGGTTTAGCTAGTGTTGTTGTTGTTATTGTTTTGTTCTATTTTTAAGGGGAGAAATATCAGTTTGCAAGGTTAGGTTTGGAAAGAGCAACAGTGTGATGTCTTCCAAACTAATTCTAATTAAGGGGTGTAATAGTTGAAGGCGAGGAAACAATAGAGCAATTGTTGCAGCAGATATTATTCTCCAGAGACTTCCCTGAGCAACAAGTTACAATAAAGAGAAAGAAATAGAACTGGAAATAACTGGGTTCAGACTGGGAGTCCAGGGAGGAAAATCTGATTTGATGATAACATCTAAACATTAGACTGCTGGAACTGGGGACAGTATTAGCATTTTGCGTGATTCAGTAAGTCAGGAGTTTTGTATGTTTCCAGAGGAAAGTGACTGAGCTGCAGAGCTATGCAAAGACACCCCTGCCAGGATGATTCCCTCTGCCTGCACCTAATGTAGACTCTGGGCTGAGGGTGAGCTGAGCTAATAGAGACACTAGCAGGCTGAGTGTCCAGTAACACAAATGGATTGCTGCATTTCAAAATAATCCTGAATGCCTGGGGTGGGTGGTGGTGGTGGTGGGACTACTTTAAAAGGAGTTTCTAGGGCTATCCTAATTCACCCTTCCTCTGAACCCCTGGGTTGAGGAAGGACAGGTTATGTGTGACTCAAAATCTCCAGGTGCTCCATTCCTCAGAGTGGAGGCTCTTTAAAAACATTCCAAGTCCACTGGGGGGGGGGTGTCTAAATCAGGGTGGAGAGTGTCATTTCCTGCTTACCTTTTCTAACTCCAAAAGATGAAACCTTAGTACTTGTATTGCTTGTATCATCTGAAAGAGAAGTTTAGTGTCGAGTTAGGGCTCTGTGACTGGGAGGTCTGGAGTGGAGCTCTGAGGGCACTGGGCTGGGGAGAGGCAGCAGAGCAGGTGGCCAGGCAAAACCCACACATCAAGAAATAGTCAGAAAAACCAAGTAATTACCTGATCATCTCTGCCTCATTGGCCACGGGGTAGGAATCTGACTCAACCTGAGCCTCAGCATTTAATTTCTTTTCCCTCATATTCACTGAGCCATTTTGTAAGGACTTCTTTCCTAAGGTAGGCCTTCTTTCTCCGCCTCAGTTCTCTTTAACCGTCCCCTCCCTCGACCTCAGGCCAAATTTAAAGAAAGAAAAAAAGTAGCCTCACTGGAGAGAGAAGTCTTTTTAGAACAGCACTCCCAGCGAAATCCGTCCTTACTAAAGAAGGAAATACTCCAGATGAATGGTGAGGCAGGGCCTTTGAAAGCGGATTTAAGTACTTTTAATATTGAAATCGTGCAAATTAGCAAAAGAATCGCACCTAAAAGTGGCCTGCGCTGGCCTGCTCCTCGCCACCACCCCCTCTCCCGTCGCCCCCCACCCCCCAGCCCGCCCTCCGCCGCGCCAGCGGTGACTTCCTTCGGGTTAGCAGCCCGCGGCTCGGCCTCTTGCCCCGGCAAACAGAGGAAATCACTCAGTTCTCGCAGCTTCACTCCCGGGGCCCAGACCTGGGAACCGTCCTCTGCTCCCGCGCTCTCGGCGCCGCGTCCGTGGTTTCTGCCTTCCTAGACTTCTCTCCCCTTGACGTCCATCCCGCCCCTCATCATCTCCCATTCCCGGGCTCCAAGCTGTTCCCTTCCTCTCTGTCGCCTTTGAGCTCCAAAAGCGGGCTCTCCTCCAACACCCCGGAGCTCTGGGAGAATGTGGGTACTTCTGGGCAAGGGAGCGAGCCAAGGGAGGAGAAAGGCAAGAAACAGTGAACCTTACCAAATTGTCCAGCTCTGGATTTGAGGAAAAAAGCGGCTTTTCGGCGCGAACCTACAAGAAGCAAAGACACCATGAATTACCACCCCATTTAAAAGAAACAAAACCCTGTCACTGTCTCAGCTGGAGTGTGAGAGTGGGGACGGTACAGGGGGCAGGGTGGAGAAGAGGAAGGGACTTAGGCAAAATCCACGAAAAAAAAGTAATGTCTTAAATCAGTGGGACCCGCTGAAAAGGAATCTGGGCCTCTGGTTGTGGTCCTGGCCCCATTAAGGAGTACCTGGGACCGCTAAGTGTAGACGGGAACTCACTGCCGTTCTCTAGGCCGCGAGCACCCTATCATCTTGTCCAAGAGGCTGTGGCTCCCTGCCTCCCTCACCTTGGTGCCCGGCACGGACCGCTCTTATAGGCGCCCCAGTTTCCTTCCTTCCCGGGCACTCTGGGTGCCCCACAGCCCCTGTCCCCAATTCTTGTTAAGTAGCTGCAGGCGGGGGAAAAGGGCAAGCCCCAGATTAGGAGCAGGTCAACTTTAATTCGAGGGTCGAGCCCCTGTATTCCCGGCTGGGGGGGAAAACAAACACCCACATTTATCTCCGCTTCCAATTCGCCTCCAGGCTCGGGGATGGGAAGGAGGCGTCGAGAGCCTCCTGGGCCAGAGGAACAGATCGGGTGTCCCTGCCTTTTCCTCCCCTTTCAAGTAAAGCTCTGAGGAAAGGGGAGGGGGGAGTGAGGGGCTGCAGGAGGGTGAGTGGGTCAAGAAGGCTGGACCTGCTTGGCGAAGACCGCGATGTCCTCGTTGAAGGAGTCGGAGGAGCAGACGTCTCCGCCGGCCACTCCGGGTTCCCGGGGAGTGCAGGTCGCCAGCTCGCACTTCTCAAAGACCAGAGCTAACAGAGGAAACAACGGGTGCCTAACGGGCAGCGCCACGCAGAGACACACCACGGAGACAGGGTGCAGAGGGGGAAGGAGCAAGAACTGTAATCAACAAGTTTGGAGGGCTTGAATTCCTTCTTTAACATAACAGGCACGCATCACACGTTACAACCCTTTCTCAGCCAGCCGAGCCTGGGCCAGAAACAGAAAGGAAAAACGTCCTGGCCTTTTTCTTCAGCCCAGAAGTCCCCCAGCTCTGGTCAGAGAAGCCCCAGGCCACTTTAGCCCGCCAAGTGAAAACAGCCTCAATTGGAAAGCAATGAAACATGCAAGAAGCTCAGGGTTGATCCAGACCCACTCCCAACACTACAGAGGCCGCCGAACCGACCCCTGCGACCCAGCCTTGACCCCTAAAAATGGAAAACTCTTTGTAATCAAAAATTGTTTCAATTTCGCTTTTTAACGGGAATTTCAGAGGAAGGCGAAGCCTTCACCTACGTGCACACCCGGAGTGACAGTTCCTAAATTCGAGAGGGTGCTCTTCTAACCTCTCCACCCCCTTGCCTTATAAATTTGTTTGCTTTACTCCTAGTAAATCCGGGTGTGGGGGCCAAAATACTAAGAATGTTAAACTCGGAAGAGCCTCCTTCCAAAGACCACATTTCTCCTATGGTCGCGCAGCCAAAAATAAATAAATCGTGTGTTAAAATCTGGAAGCGTGCGTGCGCGTATGCCCTTTGTGTTCCTCCGGGCGGTTCATCTCCACTTCGGGATGCTTGCGGCCTCCGGCTTCGGGGCTCAGTTGGTGTTTCCCGACTGACCCCTCCCCTCAGCATCCCATCGCCCTTCCCACCTACCCCCAGCCCCGAGAGCCCGTGCGGTCTAAGTTTGCCACTGGCAACCCCATTCCCGGAGTTCTCTCAGAAAATAAAATAATTTCAAGCTCTCTTCTTTTCTTCCTCCAAGATCGGCTCTTTGCAAGCAGCAGTCCCTTCCACCCCGCTGCACTTCAAGTTCTGCCCCCTTTATTTACAGAGAATTAAGGAGTGGGTGATTAGGACTTCCTGGCCGACAGAAGGAGCCCTGATCCCAGCTCAAGCTGCATTTAGTGACTCCCAGACCCTCGGTAGGAAACGGAAGAGAAAACAAAACAAAAAACAAAGTTGCTTCTCATCGGCAGGAAACTTTCCCCTTCGTCAAGGCCTCTGTTAGGGAGCCTGGAAGGACCAAATCTGCTCCCTTTGGCTAGGAATCCTGCCCTTTGGACAGAAGGCCCTGGCAGGATTCTGAGGACTCAGTCATTTCAGGGCTGTGGGGTCCGGAGTGACCGGGTTGTGGGGATGGAGGAGGCCAAATCTTCCGGGGACTTACGGGAGGCATAAAAGCAGCTCTACTTCACTGTCCGTTCCCAAGGCAAGTGGCTCTCCCTCATGCTGAAATAACTCCCCACTTAGTCGTCCACACCCTAGCCCCACGGAGACAAATACCCACTCGCACTCACACTCACACACAGTCAGCTGGGCCCAGGAAGGTCGGCTTACCCATAGATCGCGTCCTTGTCCCGCTTCAAGGCGTCGTTGACAGCGGATCCCATGCTGGCGGGCATGACACTGGGGTGCGGGGCGTGTGCGCCGTAGTGCTGCGTGGCGTGGAGCGGCGGTCCGTGGTTCAGGTGGTGAACCGGGGGGATCGGCCGCGGCGCGTGAGGGTCTCCGTACATGGAAGCCGGCACTCCTACTCCGTCCATCCCGCCGTAATGGGGCAGCTCATCGTACTGTCAGAACCCGGCAGGACGCAAGGGGGTGGGCAGGAGGTGAGAGGGAGCCGCGGAGAGCAGAAAGGAGACGAGAGAAAAGCCGGGAACGGAGGAGGGGGAGAATGGGGACAGAAGTGGGAAAGGATCAGAGATGAGAGAGAGAGAGAGGGAGACCGAAGGGATAGAAAAGAGAGGAGGAGGAGAGGGCGGGTGGGGGGG
>PVKY010013767.1:0-10869 GCA_004027775.1 Bradypus variegatus | reverse complement strand
AAAAAAAAATAACACTTTCCCCCAAATAATTTCCTTTCTTCTGTTTTCTCTTTTTTGGATTTCATATTAGTTGGATACTGTACCTCCTGATTGAATCCTCTAATTTTCTTTTCTCTCCTATTTTTCATCTCTATACTTTTTTGCTCTACTTATTTGAAGACTTTCTCAATTTTAACTTTTAAATCTTTCAGCTGTTATATTTTTAATTTCTACTGAGTCTTTCCTCTTACCTTCTTTTCTAGTTGTTCCTTCCCCCCTGGCATTAAACTGCTGTTATTTCTTGAACACAATATCATATATTGTCTTTGGAAGATGTTAATTCTTGTGCCCTACAAATTCCACCCCTAAGTTCTATTTTTGTGTATTCTTTTAGCCTCTGTATTGCAAGCACTCCTCAAACGCCTGGTGAAAACTTTTGACCCTATATTTGAGAGGGAAGCACTAACAAGCTAATGCAGGAGCTGTTTGCAGGCAGACCTCTACCGGAGCGTGGGCTTGGCCACAGGGTGATTTGGAGAGGTATCCAGAAGTTTCTCTGGGGGAGCCCAAGAAGCTCAGGATCTCCAGTCCCCTCAGTTTTTCCAGAGAAGATGCCTCCGTTCCCTTCCAGCTGCCAGTGTTCTGGGAGCTGGCAGAAGTCGTCAGAAGGGCACCGTCAGAACATCGAATTCCACTTCGGTTTTCACTTTAGCTTCCCTCCTGCCCACCTCTGCGTCCCGAGCCCCAGTGGTGGAGAGCGAGTCCCCCAACTGAGCACAGCAGGGCAGAGAATGTGAGGTCTGTCTGTTCCTCAGCTAGAATTTTGACCATTTCCTCCATTTTCTACCTCTTACCCCACTTCCCATGACTCCTAGCACATCTACTTCTCAAGACTTTCGGGGGTTCTGTTGGGGGTGAATTGACTTCCTTCTTGCTCATGTTCCTTTCTGCAGCAGTTGAGGTGGGGTTCCCCTCTCTCTACCTTCTCCTCCATTTACTTTCCAACTTGCAAAATGTGTTATTTCTCATCTGACATTGTCTCCTCATTATTCTCCTTTCCTTGTAGATTTAACCCTGCTTTATCCTTCTACTCAGCTTTTAGTACAGTTTGGGAAGGGAGTAGTTCTAGAAGCACATATTATACCCACCAAATTTGATTGTTAACTTTTTTGTAATTCTGAACGTGTTTTTATTCCATTTGCACTGTTCTTCTTTGAGAATACTGTATTTCCTTTTTTCTGTATATCCTTTTATTTCCACCCATAACATCTTCCATATGATAATTTTGATAACCTTGTCCCTGACTGTTTTGAATTATGTTTATGGTTTGTGTGTTTGTTACTTCCAATGCCATTTTCATCTTTTTGAATTTTAATTTTGCTTCTATTTCTTCTTTGAGAAGATTGCTTTGAACCTTAATATCTTTTTATTTTTGTGTCATAGTGCCTGCTTGTGTGCATGTGTGTATGTAATTTCTTTAAGCCTGTGGAGAACTATTTATCTGAGTTCTGCCTCCTTTTCTTAAACAGCACCTCCTATGATACACATTTATCATCTGCCTTTTGCTTATGTTAATTTTGTACTTAAAAATATTCCGGCAAAGGCAGAAATGAAATATCAGAGAAAAATGTGTGAGACTTTCTGACTATTTCTTGCTCCAGAATTTGTGGGGAGGACATTGTCTCCTTCCAAGACCTCTTCTTTACTCCTGAGCATGGTGTCTGTGTGTGCAAAGGAGAGGAGCTCGAGTTTCTTATGTGCTCTGAAGTGTGCAAACACCCAGCTCCTGCTTTCTCTGAATTCTGCTGCCAGCCACATCCATGGAATCTTGGGGATGATTGATTCCATCATCTCTGTATACTTGGCTGCCAGTATTTCCAGAGATGTCTCAGGGATTTGGCTCAACCTCCTTGAACTCTGGTGAGAAAATCCTACAGGTTTCCTTATGTCCAAAAGCCAAATGAGAGGAGACAGTGTGACAGTGGACTGGCTGACCAGCTAGCAATCCCAGAGCCTGGGAACTCACCCCTGCTCTCCATGTGGGCTTTATCCAAAGAAAAAGAATGTGGAAAGAGTCCTGCCTCACTGGAGAGAGAGAACATGCTTGCACTCTGTGGAAGGCTGCTTCAGGCACCCCGGATTACCGTGGCGGAAATTTGCTCCTGTTCAGTTGAAACCCACATGGGCTTAAACTGAAGGGCAGTGCAAAGCTCACTGGGAATTTCCAATCAGAATGGAGGTGAGAGAGAAGCAAGGCCCCTCTCTAGGAGGCCAGCGGAAAGGGGGCACTGGGACAGGAAGCGCTCCTTGGCGGATGGGAATGTGCTCCCTCTGGTCCAGCCAGCCCCCGAGAAGCTGTGGAGCTGGGGCTGCGGAGGCCTGCGTTTGGGCTGCCTGCAGCTGCATGTGAACCACCCCGACACCCGGGGGCTTAAACCGTTGATTTCTTATCTTTGCTTATTCTCTGTGGTTTGACTGGATTCAACGCGGTGTTCTCCCTTGGCGTCTCCCGCACTGCAGTGTGATGGAGTTGGGGAAAGGCTGGCTATCCGATGACCGTCTGCTTGGCTGGTGGTTGGTGCTGGCTGTTGTCATGGTGTTCAGCTGGACTTGTCAACTGAGCAACTACGCACGGCCTCCCCCTGTGACTTGAGCTTCCTGCAGAGTAGCCACTGGGTTCCAAGAGGGAGTATCCTCAAAACAAACCTTCCAAGGGACCCAGGTGGAAACAGCAAGATTTGTTAGGACCTAAGCTCAGAAGTCCCCAAATGTCATTTCCTCCCTATTCTGTTGGCCAAGCAAATGACTGAGGGCAGCCCACATGGAAGGAGAGGGGACTTCCATCCCACTTTTAGGTGGAGGCGTGGCAAGGTCCGCGTGCAGAACATGTGGCTGCCACAGGGTGTGAGCAGGGGCCAGTGCGGGGAGCCCAGGTAAGCTCAGCCTCCCAGCTCTTGTCCAAGAGGCAGCGAGGACAGCCAGACCACGCCTGCCGCTTCCATCCCACTGCCTTCGCTGCTGACAATGGCTTTTGGCCGTGAGGGTAGGCCTGCAGATGGATTGTCACACCTCAGCTCCCAAGATCAGTGTGTGCTTTGTTCCCTGTCCCAGCCCCGTGGATGCAGAGAGGAGGTGTGCTGAGGACACCCCCTCCCGGAACGGGGCAGGGCTGGGCCTCTGCTCTCTGGTCTGCTCTGGGTGCGCCAGAATGATGCTCTTTGCCGGGTCCCAGGGAGGGGACCTACCCTGCTGGAGTTCACACAGAGCCCTTCACGTGCTTCTCTGCCTTCGCTCTGCTCCAATATTTGTTTTGCCTCTTCCCCACCTCTCCACTTTCAGTGTCCAGGGAGAGCGCTGGCCCAGTGAGGCTGCAGCAGTGCTGAGCTAGCCGCAGGCTTTTCTTCAAGAAAATCCGTCAGCGTGAGAACCCAGAGGCAGCCCAGAGAGGGCCCTTCCCACCGCGTGGGCTGGCGGCAAACGTCGGGCTTGTCCTCCCGCCCTTGTTCTCAGGCTGTGCCTGAGACACCTGGGTACAGAGGTTTTATGCTGGTTCTGCTGATCAGTACCAGGGTGAATTAAGCCTTTTCCTTAGAGGTGGGCAGAGCAGGGTGCTGCATTCATAAACCAAGACCAGCTGCCACCCTGGGGTCTTCCACGGGAACAGGGTAACTCCGTGGGCAGGGGCTGGCATACCCAGGCCTGATGAGGGGAAACGGAGCTAAACGTGTCCCCGGAATAGGACTTTAGGCAGATGGGCACCCCATCTTGGGAGCTGGGCACACTCAGGGTTCAGGAGTCAGCACACAGGAGCCCCATTGGCCCATCGGGACTGGGGTGCTGGGTGTGGGGGTCCACAGGTGTGCTGGGGAGCAAATGGCAGCCTTCAGGGGTGACTGAGGCACAGTGCAGAGCTCGGTGACCAACTCTGGGTCCTCCATTCCTGGGCCAGACTAACAAAGAGGATAAGCAATATCTAATGCCTGTGGGGTGCCAGGCACGTTCCCAAATGCTCTACTGGTTAGCCTCGTTCCCTACTCCTCAGGGCGTTTTAATCTCAGTTGACCTCAAATGCCAAGGGGACAGAGAGGGAAAGCAAAAAGTGTTCAGGGCTTGACATTCATGGCTTCAATGAACACAATTACTTTTCCAAATAAAAAGTATTACTTCTATGTTTATGGAAGAGGAAACTGAGGCTCAGGGGCTGGGCTATTTGCTCATGATCACTCAGCTGAGAAGTGACGATGTCACAATTAGGAGCCAGGAGTCTGTCGTCCAGAGCGTCTGTCCCCCGCCTCTGCGCCATCGACGCCATCCCAGTGCCCAGCCTGCCCTGACTGCAGAGCAGAGCGCTTCGTCCTTCTGGTCTCCCTGCAGGGCCGCCTGGCCCACACCGGCGGCACGGAGCTCTGTGAGCCTGGCTGCCGCTGCCCGGGAGTGCGGAAGAGGGAAGGGTGAGCAGGGTGGGCGCGTGGTGCCGAGCACCCACAGAGGCCTCTGCGGGGTCCAGAATGTTCGTGCGCTAGTTGTGTGCTGAGTCTCCTCACTGATTATAACGTCGCCCTGAAGTTCTCTCCTTCTTTCTCACACTCTCTCCCTTCCTTGCCTCAGGTGATAAGTAGGCAGGAGCCCAGATACCTGTGATGAGGCCACAGTTACTGGGTGGGGCTCCCATGGGCAACACGTTGGAAATCGATTAACCTTCCTATAGAAGCTCATAGGGTTCATCTTTGGCCATCACTTTGGGACTTACCTAAACATCTTGGGAAAATTAACCCATAACCAAGATGTAACCCCCCTGCCACAGTACTATGGAGCATTTCCTTTGGTTAATTTGGGAAAATATGAATCGTTTGTTCTCAAACTCAAAGCTAAATAACTCGAGCTGTGCTGTCCAGAAAATACAGTTTGGACTAAAATGAAAGCAAGTTAATGGATTTTACTTTCACATCCAAAAAGTTTTTTGATGGCAGATCTTGAGTTGGGCTTAAGAAAACATGATTGATAGATGGAACAGGGCTGTGAATTCTGTATGAGTCCAGAGACACTGGGTTCACATATGGGAAAGTTGTGAGAAGGTGAAAAGAACAATGAACAAATTGCAAGTTACTCTCCAGAGCTTTTCCTCTCCCAAGTGGGGACTGACTGGAGATAACTTAGATGCCTGTTGGAGAGGCCAGTGAGAATGCAGGACCACGGGATTCATGGCCTCGGGACTGCAAAGATTAACCAAGCTTGCTTCCCCCCTCTGTCCCTCCCTCCCTCTTCCCTTCCTCCCTCCTTCCCTTCCACCCTCCCTTCCCTCCTCCCTCTGTTGCTCCCCTACTCCTTCCTTCCTTCCTTCCTTCCTTCCTTCCTTCCTTCCTTCCTTCTTTCCTTCCTTCCTTCCACCTTCCCTTTTCTTTTCTTTCCCTTCCCTTCCTCTCCCTTTCTTGCCTTCCTTCCTTTCCTTCTTTCTTTCTCTTTCTTCTCCTCATTCTTCCCCTTCTTCTCATTTCTGAGCCCCTTCTCTCCCTCCCTCTTTTTCTATTTCTCTCTTTTGTCTTGGCAACCAACATTCTGGTTTGTGGGGAAAATCTTCCAAACTAACACAAACAACTCAACCAACTGAGGCAGAAATACATAACTCTGTATAGTCTCTCACTAAAGGGCAAAGCATTGACCCCATGTGTGTTTTATCAGAGGGAGACATGTGGTTCCAAATGCTGGGAATGCAGCTTCACCCTTTAGGATAAAGAGCCTTTGATGACATAAGCCAGGTTTCCAGGCCGTTGGCTTTCCCCAGGGGAAGTGGAGAGTCACGCGCGTGCTTGGCAGCCCCGAGGCTGCAGACCCGGCACCCTGGGCTCAGCCCCTTTGCGGAACCTCTGCCCAGAGTAAGGGCACAGAGCATGGTGGGGATCCAGAAGCGCAAGGTTTTCCATGACTGCCAAAGGTGGATAAAGGGTGGAGTAAGGAAAGAGAGGTCTGCTCCCCACACCTCCCTTTCCTTCGGGTTGCTCTGCCGCCACAGCCTACAGAGTGAGGTGGATTATAAAAAGGGGCGAAGAAGAGACCCAGCGAGAGTTCCACGTGATTTAACAGGAGGCTCTACTTAATTCTGCAGCTTGCACTGAGGGGGGGTAATAGGGTCCACTCAGCGACAGCTCAGCCTTCATATATAAATATTTATTAACTACCCTCAGTTAAAGAAGAGAAAGCCCAAAGTTCAAAAGAAAATAAGGCAACGTGATCAGGGAAGGCCTCGTGCACGGCTCAAGAAGCATTTGAACGACACTGTTGGAGGCTGTGAAGGAAAGGGCTCCGAGGGGCCCGAGGAGGAGGACTGGCCTGAGCTGGTGACCCCAGGCCTCCCCCAGAGCCAGCCCTGCCTTCCCCGACACCCCCCGACTGCCCCGTGGCACCGCACACCTGTTCCTGGCCTACCCTCCACCCATGCCCACACTAGGCCTTCCTGTGGGCGGCAGCGCCTATTTCTGTGTTTCTGACGTGTAATGGGGTGTCTGCCATGTTGTGTTGGCGAAATGAATGGATGCAGAGAGAGGGAGAGAGAAGGGCAGCTGTGAGGGGAATCCAGGACACAGGAAATTTGATGACAAACACTCACTGAGGACCAGAAAGGTCTTGGGCCACGTGGAGGGGACAAGGTCTGCACAAAGCCTTAGGGGGCCCAGGTTATTGTCTCAGATGAAAAGAAAACATTCCTAGTCTCTGCGCTCCCAGTACTGATTTATATTCTTCCACTAGGAGAACATGTAAGAGTATTCGTGCGGACCACTGTGCTTATGCAGAATATTACACCAGAAGCTTCTTGGGACTTACCTTGAATGAGACAGCCTACCAAGCACCCCTGTCATTTCATTTAATCCTCCCAGCAGGCTAGGGAGATCAGAGGGACATGTTTCAGTATCCACATTTTCTATATGACAAAATAGAAGCTCAGGGTTTGTATGCTCACCCCATATACCTACTGCAAATGAGCTCTCCCAGTTTTGTCCTTAAAAAAGATATGGTCCCAATTAATGGTGGAACCAAACATCATCAGAGAGGCAGAAAAATGAAGGAGAGAAAATGAGAAGGGAGCTGTCTGGGAGCTAGAAGATTCCACATGTTGCTGTGAGCTCCAGGGGAGTTTAGCGGGAAGCCCAAAGGAGGGAGTGGAATCCTGGCTCAGGAATTTTGGGAAAAGTTTCCTGTGTCTGCTCCAGCCCGAGTCCGTAAGGTCAGACTATGACTTAGCCACGCACTCCAAGTTCCCTGGCCAGCGAAGGCACATGGGGTGCTCCTGCTTCATTTCCAATCTGCTCTGAAAGGGCTCAGGTGTGTCGCTGGCCCTGATTGGAGCCCCACTGTCCCTCCCATTTGTAGTCCATGTTGTAATCACTTTATCCCAGATTAGCTTTTATCTCTCCAGCCTAAAGCATGCTTTGGTTTTTCTTGAACTGGATATTTCAACTTCCTTGCATCAGGAGCCTTGTAAAACTCTGTAAAAGTGCTTTTGGGGAGAGGAAAACCTGATCTTGTCAATCATCATTTAATCACAGAATAATAAAGTTGCATGATATCCACTGTGGGCTGGAAATGTGTACATCATGTATCTGTAACATATTTCCCCCTTGCATTAAAGGGGGTCTGCCAACATTTGCTTTGTAATTAATTTAAAAATGTTAATTTGTGAAATTTCACCATGTCAGTAGAAACATTTAGAAAACATAAAATGTAGTGCCTGCAGAGTAATTCATTATTTGGATACTCCATACCTTGTTTTTTAAAATCACCCTATTGTTTTATATTAAGGTTATTTTCAGCTTGCTGTGATTGTCTGTCTTGTCCGTGAATCTTCTTCCTTAAGGCAGGATCATGGTTGTCTTGTTCTTTCTTACATTCCCAACACTTAACACAATGGATGCTGGAAAGCTTTTTAAAAATGAATATTGGGGAATACGGAAAGAGGACAAGCTTGTCTCAATAATAAAACTTCAGTTTTGGGAAGGGAGAAACAATGCTTTTATTTTCCAATAATTAATTATGAAAATTTTTTAAACATATAGCAAAGTTGAAAGAATTTTGCATAGAGCACCATACCCCACCATTTAGATCCAACAACATTTACTCCACATTTTTTTTCACATATCTATCCATCATTCCATCCCTCTGTCCTTCTGTCAACCCATATTACTTTTTGATGCATTTCTATGTAAATTGCAGATATTAGTAACTAAAGTTCAGTATTGGTTTAGAGTATTTTTTTTAATTTTGAATGTAACATGTAAATTCATGTAGTTTTTACCAATGCATACACCAATGTCATCCAAACTGTATAAAAATATAGAACATTGCCATCACCCAGGAAAATTCTTTTGGGTCCCTTTTTTTCAATCCCATCTCCCAACCACCCAGAGAATGTCTTCTTTGCCCCTGTTTAGTCCAGGTTGACCAGATGTATGGTCAGAGTTTACACACAGAATTTGTGACTCACTTTCTCTGCTCTTCTCCTCTTCAGGGTCCCTTTCTAGTTGCTTCAGTTACTATGAAACTTGTCCCCTGTTTCTGCAGGGCAGAAAGACAGTGGTTTTCTGTCAGTTTTATCTGCTCTGACTTTGGCCTGACTTCAGGCTAAAAGCCATCAAAACAGCAAGCTTACTCGTAGCCTTTCCATTCTTCCGAGTGTCAATGCTTGCCCAGAATTTTCCTGTTTCTATTCATTTTCTAGTACCTTCAGGTTTCCTTCCTTCCTTCCTTCCTTCCTTCCTTCCTTCCTTCCTTCCTTCCTTCCTTCCTTCCTTCCTCATTTCCTCCTTCCCTCCCTCCCTCCCTTTCTTTCCTTATTTCATTCATTTGCTCATTCTTTTTCTTTCTTCTCTTCCTTCTCCTTTTTCTTGTCCTTCTTGTTTTGTGTCTGGTAGTTTATAATTGCTCTCTGCAGATGGCTTTCCTGGAGGAAGCTTACTTGGCTGTATTAAAAGACAAAAGGGGCAATTCCAGTAAGGCATATTCATTTCACCAATTTACTCGTGGCCTCGCCTTTTCTGGATTTATGTCCCAGTCTTAGAGAGAGGATAAACTCACACAAACCGACACACAAAACAAAACAAGAAGGTTGCTGTGCATCTCTTTATGTTACACTTTGGGTCACAAGGTAGAACTGCATGTGACAGTGTGTAATTGCACAAGGCCAAGGGGGCTTCTCTGCACATCCACCCGGAATGATGGGGCTTTGGGATGTCAAGGAATCCAGGCCATCCGGGGCTGCTTTGGGGCCTTGCAGCCTTCTGCTGGGGAAGGAGAGGACACTGGTGGATGCCAAGAGGAAGTGCAAATGCACCTTTATTCAAGAGGGCACAGATCACCTTCTTGTGAGTCCCGTAACTACATGGGCAAGACTCTGTGGTGGAGCAGGGAGTTAAGACTGGAACAGCAAGGAAGAAAAGAGATTGTTAATTGCTCTCAAGGTGACCCATTTTGTTTTTTAGTGTGGGTATAAAGAAATTGAAATTACATGCCATGATTGTGAACAAAGTCTCCAGTCCAGCATGAGTGAAATAAAAGGATGCAATGTCCGCTCTGCCCAGCCTTCCAACCAAGACAGGGTCTGTGAACGCAGAAATACTGGCACCATGTCTGAAAACGGAACCAGGTCTTTTTAAGTGGAAGCATAAAAACGCCAAACAAGGCTTTTGGATGGCTAAGGAAACAGCCCATTAAGAGGCCAATGGCTCATTTCATTCCTTACAGGTGAGGGGCAGCACAGTCTGAACAGCACGTGGCAGGGGGCAGGGGTGAAGAAAGGAACAACACTGAAATGCATGTCAATACCTACGCCCCTGGGGCTGGGAAGACCCTATAGACTATGAGGCAGTCAGAATCATGGCTCTTTTTTCCTGAGATTAGCCTGAGAATTAACGTTTGTCTTTAAGGAGTGTGCACGTGTGTTTGGTTTCCTTAAGGGTGGGTGGAGCTACAAATACTGGATGGTTGAAGAAAGAAGACACTATTGAGAAGGGAAAATTTGGACACATGAAAGAAGGTCAAGTACCATATTTTCCCTTGGACTTTGTCAATATAAGGGTCATATTCCTCCTTTCTAATGCTGTAATTCTTTTGATTTGTCCTGACCTTTAATACTGACTTCCATGTGTGGCCCTAAGGAGAGAAGCAAGGAAGGTTGGTGCATCTATCAGTAGGCAGCAACCAGAGAGGCAGAACCAATGCTGAGGAGATTTATTGCAAGGAATTGTCTTACGCGATGGCGGGGACTGGCCAGGCAAGTCCAGACTCCACAGAGCAGCTGAGGAAGGGCAGGCGGGAACTCGGGGGAACAAGCTCAAGCTACTGTCCACAGGCAGAATTTCTTCTTCTTCAAGGGAGTTTTGGCTCTGCTTTTAAGGTCTTTGAACTGATCAAACCAGGCCAGTCCAGGTTATGTCTTCTTTACTTAAAATCAGTTTCCTGTGGACTTCAGTAACACCCACAAAATACCTTCACTGCAGCACCTAGGTTAGTGTTTGCACAACTGGGCACTGCAGCCAAGTGAGGTGGACACAGCTAAGAGACCATCGTGGAAGGCAAGACGTGTTCCACATTTAAGGCTCTCCCTGTGCTTCCGACACCTCCTGCCCCCATCCCTTACCCCAGAAGCCTCTGCAGGTGGAGAAGCGTCCCACGGAGGGTGACTCTTCCTGGGTTCCCGGCCCTGGCAAGGGTGGGCGTGAGAGGTGATTCCCACATACACCAGGGGTGGGAGCTCCCATAATGGGGGGGTCAGGGAGGGAGGAACAGACGCCGATTACCCTGGGGAGCCTGAAGGACCCCGGGGAGATGCTTCCACCTTATGAATAGGATCTTGGCCACAGAGCAGTAAACGAAGTCCAAGTTCTGCTTTACACTTGGGGG
>PVKY010013766.1:0-10871 GCA_004027775.1 Bradypus variegatus | reverse complement strand
GAACTGGGGCAAGGTGGGTAGCTTGTGGGCACTGGTTTGGCAGCAGAGCCTTGCAAAAACCCACCATCTCTGTGATCAGCTTGGCTTTGCCTCATGATCACAAAATGGCTGCTGAAGCCCCAGCCATCACATCTGCATTCAAAAACAGAAGGAGGAAAGACAGGGACAGTTGCAACTGTTTGTCCAGAAGAGGAACCAGGAAAGCAAGAGACAGGATTGTCACCATTTGTCCCCTAAGGCTAGGTACACTGATGCCCTGAACAAAACTGGAGTGTTATTAATTCCCAGAAGACAGTTGCAATGGATATTGGGTGGACAGCCAACATTGCATATGTCATCTCTTCATCAGCAAGGGACATGCTATTGTTTCTACTCTACAGGTGAAGAAATGAGAGAGAGATTCAAGAAGTTGCCCAAAATAACACTGCTGGCAAGCAGCAGAGCGGCATTCAAACACAGGTCCGAATGGCTCCCAAATCTGGTTTCATTCCAGTACTCCCCCTGAACCCCCTCCTAGTGCTGTCACAGCTTCTATGCATGGGACCTTCAGCTCTTTCCACCAACACCTCAGAGTCTGGGAAACTGCTGTCCCGGCCACCATCCTTTCTCTCTGGACAGCCCCAGCAGCCCCCAGCCAGGCTTCCTGCAGCCACGCTGTCCCCACGTACATCCTCCACATGGAAGGCAGAGAAAGCTCCTGAGGGCCTAATGGGATCATGTCACACACATGCACAGGTGGGCAGGCACTGCTGGCTTCCAACCCTTCACTGGGCTCCCGACTCTTGAGGATAAAGACCAGCTCCCAGCCATGGGCCCCGAGGACCTGCCCTGTGTGGCCTCTGAGGCCTATGTGTGATGCTCACTCCCCCTCTCTCTGCCCAGCTACTGGCCTCCCTTCAGCCTTGTACTCACCTGGCTCCTCCCAGCCCCAGGGCTTTTGCATGGCTGGTCCCTTGCCTGGTGTGGAGCCATCTCCCATGAGAGCAGCGGGAAATGCCAGGTCCCCACTTTCCCAGCTTTCTTTGCATCTAGGTCATGGGTACTTGGGACCTGGGCTCTGCCAATCAGCCGTGCCCACTGCTGACTGACCTGAAGAGTTGGGGGCTGCCCAGATTCCACTCGGGGTGGCAGACGCAGCGGTGGCTGCTCTGGTCCTTGGGGCAGCGTCCTGTGTCCTGCACCAGCCATGGGAGGGAGCCACAAGCTTCCCTTCTCCATCTCTGCACTGCAGTATGGTTTGGGGCCTTGCTCTCCTTGGCCAGGCCTTCTCAGATGCTCGTGAGCCCCCAATGTCCTTTAGCTCCGTCTCTTTGTGTTGACATGTGTCATGCACGTGGCTGTTGGCAGTAGGTCAGTCCCTGGCCATGTAGGCCTCTCCAAGGGGTATCTCACATTGCAGCTTCGCACAAAGCGAGTGATCCACGTGAGGGAGAGGCTGAGATGGAAGCTGCCTTCTTTCTACAACCTACTTTGGAAGTTATGTCCCATCTACTCTGCTGTATTCTATTTGTTAGAAGAGAGATGCAAAGTCTAGCCCACACGAAAGGGGGAGGAATTAAGCTCCACCCCTTGGATGGACGAGGAGCAAAGATTTTGTGGATGTATTTTAAAACCGCCGCAATTACTAGGACTAAAAGAGACAGCTATGATAACTCTGTGTCAGGCCTGATGAGAAGATGGATGGGGGGGGTTGCCAGTTAAGGGGCTTTTGCAGTGGTTTTGGCCTGAGTGCTCTGGGAGCAACTCCTATGGGCCCCACCCTCCAGCCATCAACTCAAGACAAATGTTAAAATCTTCCTGAAGGCATGGGGGACCAAGCAACAGAGGACCAAGCAAAATGTGAAAAGTGCTGGATCTGGGTATCTGGGTTGGGTTATGTTTGAGTTTTCTTGTATGGGTTTTGCATTATTTTTGCAACTACTCTGTAAGTTTGAAATAATTTCAAAATAAAAAATAGAAAGAGGTAAAAAAGGGGAAAAAAGGCAAAACATAAATAAAAATGAAATTCTATTAATTATATTAAACAAAATGAAATGGTTGCTTAACCCAGATGGCTAAGGGGGAACAGAGAACAAAAGCAGATGGGACAGACAGTAAAAGGACAGACCCATTTCCAACCATATGAAAAAACTACATTCAATGCATAAATGGGCTAAACACTGGAATTGAAAGTGTTTAATCTGTCCATCATCAGGATGGATGAGAAAAGAAAGGCTTTTGTGGTCTACAAGAGATATGATCTAAATATTAAAGACACAGATGGGGTAATAGTAAGAGGGCACAAAATGATATACCATGCAAAGAGTAACAATAAGAAAGAGGGAACGGCTGTATGAAGAGAAGAAAAAACAAACAAACTTCAAAACAAAGTGTATTTCCTGGGATAAAAGGGATATTTCATAATGATATGAATTGATCAGTAGTGCATAGAATTCATAGATGTGTATGCACCAATAACAATTTCAAAATACATTAAAGAAAAATAAGGGGAGAAAAACAAACATCCCACAACTATAATTGGGGATTTTAACACTCCTGCCTCAGCAATTGATATAAGTAGACATAAAATCAGTAAATATATAGAAAATCTGTATGGTATTATCAACCACTTTTACTTAACTGAAATTTATAGAACATTACATCCAAGAACTGCAGGAGAATGACAATATCAACCACTTTTACTCAATCAAAATTTATAGAACATTATATCCAAGAACTGCAGGAGATGTACCTTTGCAAGGGCACATAGTATAGTTACCTGGCTAGATCACATGATGGATTATAAAACAAATCTCAATAAATGTAAATTATAATAATTGAAAATTTCCATAATAAGTGCTCTTTACGGCAGTGGAATTTGATTGGAAATTAATAACAACAATATACCTCCAAATATTTGGAAATTCAACATCTCACCTCTAAAAAGCCTACAGGTCACAGAATAAATCACAAAGGCACTTAGAAAATATTTCAAGCTGAATAATAATGAAAACACAATTTAGCAAAATTACTGGGAGGTAGCCTAAGAAGTGATTAGAGGAAAATTTATTGCTTTAAATGTTTTTATTAGGAAAGAAAGCATACGATCAATGACCTAATGTTCAATCTGAAAAAGAGAGAAACAGAAGAGCAAAGTAAACCCAAAATAAGTAGAAGGAAGGAAATAAAAAGTTAAGAGCAGAAATCAAATAATTAAAAAAGAAATGATAGAAGAAATTTACAAAGCTCAGTTATATCTTTTAAAAGCAGAACAAAATTGGTAAATGCCTAACAAGACTAATCAATAAAAAAAGAGAAAGATCCAGCATAACCAATATTAGAAACAAAAGAGGGAACATCATCACAGATCACACAGACATTAAAAGGATAAGGAGGATATCTTGTGAATAACTTTCTTTCAATTGTTTTGAGAGATAAAATTGACAAATTTCTTGGAAGAAAAAGCAACTTTCCAAAACCGATACTAGACCAAATAGAAAATATGAGTATGTCTCAATCTTGTAAAGAAACTTAGGTTGTTTTCAAAATCTTTCCTAAAAAGAAAACAAACTGCCACCACTAGTGTGAGAATTAGGTTAAGTTTAGCTTTCACACAGGGTGGGGGCAGCTCAGGGGAATGACAGAGGGTTGAGAAGCCAAGCTGTAATCGGTGGCCGGTCCCCCTGTTTATCCGTCCACTGTCCTTGCAAGATGGAGACTGGGGGTGGAGTTTCCTAAAATAGCCTCATAACTTGCTACCAAACTAGCTCAGACTGGCTCTGCAGTTAAAGAACAAAGGAAAGAAGCCTGGGCATAGCAATTACAGTCAGGGGTGGAGATTTGTTTCAAATGTTCCTTGTTTCAAATGTTTCAAGTTTGCGTGGGAGACTTATTTTGAATGTTTCAAATTTGCGCGGGCTAGTTAGGCCTGTCCAATAGAATGTAACCTCTGAAGGATCCAGCCGCTGGAGAAACAGGGGAGGGACTTGCGGATCAGGCATAGAGAATAAACACTGCTGGGTCTATTGTTCTGGGCACCAACTCCCCACATTTTGGTTGGGCCGCGTTCTTGCAAGATCGTGAATAAATTCTTTTCTTCTCCACAATCAGGTGAGCGTTTATTCCTTTTCTCACACTAGTACCAACAACTCCAGACCCAAGTAGTGTCATGGGTAAATTCTAGTGTTCTCCTGGCTCTGCTGAGTGGGACTGCGGAGCCGCCCGTGCAGCTTGCAGGCGGCATCTCAGCGCAGGCAGCGGCAGCATCCACAGCGTCAGAGAAGTCAGCAGGCAGGCAAGGGCTGGGCTCTGCATAACCCCAAGGTGTGGGAGCCCAGCGGCAGGGCCTGATCGTCAGCCCAGAGCGGAGTTGGGGGGGAAAAGGGGACTCTCAGCTGCAGGGCTGAGGTGGAGTGTTAGAGAGGGGCTCGCGACCCAGTGCTGATTTGAAGAGGAGTAGGGGGCTCCTGGCTGCAGGGCATGGGGTTGGAGATGGCTACTGGCCATGAGGGCTGGAGGGGAATGCTCCCTCTACAGGGGTGCACGTGATGAAGACAGGGGCTGGGGCTTGGGCGTCCACACTCAGGTAGGAGGGCGTCCACTGAGGCAAATAGTAGTCTCCTAGTCGTGGGGGTGGAGGCTGTGATGGGGGTCTCCAGCTGCCGTTGTGGGGGGGTGCACAGGTGCTGGGCTGTGAGCTGTTGCGGGAAGGGGGTGGGGCACCCAGCTGCAACAGCCTTCTCTCCTTTTTGTGTTCCCAGGCCGCAGAGACGGCACCGAGCACTCGGGATCTGACCGCGCCCCATTCAGCCTGGGTCCAGGGCGATGGCGTTGGCGCTGCTGTGGGATTGGTGCAGGTGGGTGGGTGTGAACGTGCAGTGCTCTCTGCTCATCCTGGGCATCCCGGAGGACTGCGCAGAGGAGGAGCTCCGGGAGGCCGTGCAGGCCGCCCTGGGGTCCCTGGGCAGATACCGAATACTCGGCCACGTCTTCAGAAAGGAGTTCCAGGCCAGGTGCACCTTGATCGAATTCACTGACTATTTAAACCAAAGTTTGATCCCTGGAAAAATCCCTGGCAAGGGGGAACCCTGGACTGTCATCTTCCTGCCCCAGGCCCCTCATGGAGAGTTACAGGAAGCACCGACCCTCCCTGTTCAGTCCCAGGGGCAAGCAGTGGCCAGCAGGGCACAGGTGGCAGGAGCCAGAGGTGAGGCAGGAGCTGCAGGGGACGCAGGGGCTGCAGGGGACGCAGGGGCTGCAGGGGAGACCAGGTCCTGGGCCGAGCGCTGGAGGCAGGCCCTGTACCCTCTGCTGGAAAGCACGGCCCACCAGGAACTGAGACGCTTCTCCGGGAGGGCAGCGCCGAGCCTCGGGGAGGAGGCCTTCCAGGGCTGGCCGGAGCACGCCAGCGACATGCTGTCCCGGGGGCACCAGGTGTCCGAACAGGAGAGGTGGCGGCGGCTGCTGGAGACCTTGAGCGGGCCTGCACTCGACCTGCTGCGCGGCCTCCTGGCGGAAATGGCCACCCTCCCGGCGCAGGACCGCCTGGTGGTGCTGGCGCAGGTGTTCGGCCACCAGGACACGCGCATGACACCGCGGCTGCAGCTCTTCCGCTGCGTACAGGGGCCCCAGGAGAGCCTGACTGCCTACCTGATGCGCCTGGAGGGCCTGCTGCAGGCGGCCGTGCAGAAGGGGGCCGTGAACCCCGCCATCGCCGACCAGCTGCGCGCCCGGCAGGTGCTGCTGCGCGCTCGACCCAACGCCAGGCTCCAGAGCCAGCTGCAGCGGCTGCGGCTGGAGAGGAGGCCGCCCGGCTTCGTGGGGCTGCTGCGGCTCGTGCGGGAGAGCGAGGCCTGGGAGGCCGCCCTGGCCAGGGGCGAGCAGGGCCACACGGAGCAATGGCTCTGGGTCGCCGGGGAAGACCTGGGCACCACCCAAGCCGCGCCTGCCAGTGTAGACTCCGCCCAGGTCGCCACGACCACTGAGGAAGGTGCAAATACTCCTGCCCCTGCGGGCATGGGTCAGGCAGGGCCGGCAGAGCCCCCCGTGGCCAGTGGGGCCACCGCCCCGCCCCAGGTGGGCAGTGTTTCTGGGGCAGGCCCCGGGGGTCGTGGCCCTGGGCCTGAGGGCCTGGCCCAGGGAGGAGTCAGGGAGGCCAAGGAGACCCCCGGAGAGGAGTCGGGAAAGGTGGGTGGGGCTGGGGGGGTGGGCTGCCCTGAGTGCCCCTCATGCAAATAGGCTCCAAAGGCCCAGGGGCCCCGGTACCCCTCTCCTGCACGGGGCCCCGGCCACCCCCCTGAGCCCTCCCAAGGAGCCCAGGTGACCAATAGAGAATCCAGGATGGGGAGGGAGGGGACTGCCCCCCACTGCAGTGTCTCAGAGTCCTCGAGGCCCTCCCAAGCGGCCAGCCCCCCACCCCACCCCACCCGGAAGAAGGAACCTGAAGACATCTGCCATCCGCCTGCCTGGGTCTCCCAAAAAGGGGACCCCACTCCCCACGCCTTGGGGCAGGCTGCCCCGGTCCTGGGTGCCCACCTGTCACTCAATGGGCCCCGTTGTCACCCTTGTTTGCAGCAAATGCCCATCCCTACCCTTCATGTTCTGGACAGAGCCGCTGCTGTGCTCGCCCCAGGGTGGGCATTTTGGGCCCTGCGCCCCCTCGGCCGAGTGTCCCGTCTGGGGAGCTCGGCCCTGCTTTCTGGCGTCCGTGTGGGCCGCGGTTGCCTGTTCTTGTGGAGATGTCTGTGTTCTTATCCGAGCAGTTGTTCCCCGGAGACCCCGAGCCCAGTCCCAGGAGAGGCGGGAAGGATGGCCGAGGGTCTGGCCAGCCCTCAGCCGTGAGGCAGAAGGAGGGACGGACCCGGAGCCCTGGCTGCATGAAGCTCCGCGGGGACTGTGCTTGAAGTTCCAGCCTGTTGTCATTTGTGACTCAGTTTCCTCAATGTGGTGCTGTTCTCTGCTGTGTTTCCAGTGTCCCTCTGTGATGTCCCCTGTGAGTACAGGCGGCCAGCACCCCTCGTCCCGGCAGGAGGCACGTCCTGGGTCCCTTGGGTGGGGAGAATGGGGTGGAGGGCCGGGGAGTGGGGGTCGGCGGAGGCCCCTCATCAGGGACCCCAGGAAAAGGGGTGTGCCGGGACCCGTGGCCTTGAGGGGCGGTTCCACGTTCTCTGTTGTAATTCCTTTCTAAATGGTTCCAGCAAATGTTCTCTTCAATAAAGTTCATTGACTGTGTCCCCAAGTCCCGTTTCTGCTGGGGGCCGCTGGGGCAGGGTCAGCTGGGGAAGGGGTGGGGTCAGCAGTCTGGCACCCCGACCCTAGACCAGCTGTGGGGTGTGGTGGTGCAGGGCCCAAGAGGGGCTATGGGGTCGCCTAGGTGGGACAGACCTGGCGACAGGTCGCTGGTGGGTGGGGCGGTGGCCCTGGGATCCCCCCAGAAAGAAGTGGGCAGGGGTGGGAGGGCAGCCGAGGGACAGTGGGCAGCAGCCTGAGATCCCAGGGGCACCCTCTGTGCTGTGGAGTCTCAGGGTGTCCAGCCCAGGCCTGAGGTGCCCTGTGGGGAGACCCAGGCTGGTGAGGCCCCAGGAGGGCCCGGATGTGGGGGCAGATGGCTGTGTGCAGGGCTGCGGGGTCCTGAGTGGGGTCCACCTTCCCACTTGCCACCCCCTTCTCGGGCTGCACCTGTGGCTGACCATGACCTACCTCCCGCTGGCCGCTGGGACATTTGGGGTCCTGAGTGTGTGAGGGGCTTGCTGAAGGCTCTTGCCCAGTGGGGAGGCGGGAAGGTGGGGAGGCCGTGCAGGGAGAGCCACCCTGTGCCCCGTGTCCTGTGCAGGGGCTCCCCTCCCGCTCTCCCAGCCCCAGCCAGCTCTGAGCAGCCCTGCCTCTGGGTGCTTGGGGACAGCTGCAGGTGGCGGGCTGGGTGGTGGCCCCCAGTCTGGTGGCCAGGCCCTACGTCCCTGCAACCCCATTGGGCTCTGGGTGCCGCCCTCGGGTAACCCGTCTGGGGTGGAGGACGCTGCTGATTCCAGGTGGGCCCGCCGTGAGCGCTGGGGCTGGGGGGCTGCTTGAAGGCACGTGAGAGGGCACCTGTGGTCATCGTCACCCTCAGGGTCCCTCTGCTCTGAGCCATGGGCCACTGGGCCCTCGGCCAGCTGGGGGCGGCCCTCAACCCGCAGGGGAGAGGATTCGGACCCCTCGGGCCCTTCCGTGCAGCTGGGGGCAGGCGGGAGCGTGGACCCGGAAATGGCCAGCGACCCTCGGCCCTGCTCCACCTGTGCCCAGCGGCATCCTGCTGCATTTCCAAAGGCCGAGTCTCCACCACCCTGCGGGAGAGAGGACGCTCAGCATCCCCAAAGCAGCCGCCGCCCAGCCAGATGCCACACGCTCCAGCCGGGCAGGGGCCTGTCTGGGGCATGGGGCCAAGCTGTGCAGCCTGAGCAGGTGTGAGTGTGCGTATGAGGGCGTAAGTGTGCATGTGTGTGTGTGTGAATGCATGTGTGTGATTTTGTGTGAGTGAATGTCTGTGTTAATGTGTGTGCATGAGTGTGACAGTGTGTGAGTGTGTATGTATGAGTGTGGATGAGTTGGTGTGTAAGTGGGTGTGTGTGAATGTGTGTGTACATGTGTTAGCATGTTTGAGTGAATGTATGAATGTGGGAGTGTTGTGAGTGTGACTGTGACTGAATTGTGAGTGAGTGTGTGTGTGAATGTGTGTTGGCCGGTCGCTGAATCTTTTATCCCTTGAAGGACTGAAACCTGGGAGTGGGGAAAGTGGTGCAGAGGCCAGCTGCCTCCCCACCCAAGGGGACGGGCCCCTCAGGGGCCATGGCCTGCGCCCTGCACACAGCCCACTGCCCCAGCCTCTCCCCCTGGCTAGGCACGTGCCCATTTGCTACATCCCCACTACAGGTTGCCAAGTGTCCCTGGGGGCATGTGCTGGGCCTGGGGACACAAAGGCCCACAGAGACTGTCCAAGCTCCCAGGGATGCAGAGACAAGCCGGCCAGTTAAACTCGGGGCCTCCTGGGATAGGGGGTACACAGTTGGCCAGGGAGCCCCATCGTCTCCGTTCCCTTTGCCTTTTAGAGTGTGACCTCCAGCAACAGGGCCTTTGCCCCTTTGTCTCTGGGGCATTTGGACAAAGCCCAAATCAGGGGCACCCCTGCTGTTGGAGGCCGAGAGTGCACTGACCCAGGCTCCTCCCCGGGGATCTAAGGCAGCCACGCTGGGCCCTGTGCCCACATGCGTGCTCTGCCCTCCATGTGTTTCCCCACCCGAAGCTCTCTGTCACTTGGCCACTCTCTAGGTCACTATCTTCCTGCAGACCCTCCCCTCTTCATTGTGCCCACAGTGAGGCCTGCTTTCTGGGCCCACTGTCCCTTCTCATGAGCCCTGCTTCTGCCACCAGCACCCCTGCCTGCCCTTCGCCTAGCCCTAGCTGCCCGCCTGGGCACCAACTTGCAGCTCCCTTTCTGACAGCAGAAAGCCCCAGGTCCCTGGTCCCCAGCACCTCGTTGGCAAGCCACTGCCCACTGCCGACAGGAAAGAGCTGCCCCCTAAGCAGATTTCTTTCCTGCGCTGGGATGGGGGTGAGGGCAGATTTCTCTCCAGCAGTACCACTGAGTAGCCTCAGGGCCCTGTGGCCCTATTCTGGGGCTCCTTGTTCTGCGGAAGCCTAGGCCCCGACCTTCCCTGAGCCCCAGACTGAGGTTCTGGTACACGGCCCCTGCTCTCTGCCCAGGGCTGACCTCCTTGCTCCATACCCACCCTGCCACCTTCTGGGGCATTAGGAGCAGCAGTTCCTTCTGCTCCATGCCCATCACTCATCTCCAGTCTCGTGGGGCAGTCTGAGATCCGTGAGCCCACCTGGCCACATGGGGACAGCAGATGCCTTGCGCTAGTGGCCCCACACTCCTCCAGCCCTCCACCCCAAAGATGCTGAAGTGTTTGGAGTTGGGAGAATAGTAAGCCCTTTCCTCAAGTCTTCCCTCTATGAACACTTAGTATGGCCAGACTCTGGGCTGAGCAGCGGGGCCCACATTCTCCCGAGAGCTCTCAAAGAGTCCTCTGGGACTGGGTCCTGCACGATCCGCCTTCTCCCATGAGGACATGGGGCCCAGGAGGAATCGGGGACTTGCCCCAGGTCAGACTGAGTCGCCGGAGGTGCTGGGATTCCAGCCTGGGCTCTCGGCCTCCACAGCCCAGACCCTGGGAGCATGGCTGGGGCCACATGGCACAGAGTTAGCAGTGACGGGCCCCGGAAGCACAGCCATATGGCTGGTGGCACGTGGTTGGCGGTGCCTAGTGCCCTCTCGCTGGTGGGATTCCAGGGGACATTGGTCCTTTCCTGGTGCTGTATGGTTTTCTGCTGTGAACGCTTGTTGCTTCTGTACTCAGAAGAGATGAGAACATAGGTTGGCATCTTTTGAAAGCCTACAAGGAAGTGACGGGAGGCAGTGTGCCCAAATATGTCCACCATGCTGGCCTCTGCATGGAGAGATGACGGTGACAGGGCCATCAACATTTAGTGACAAGCTCAGGGGCCAGCTCCTGCTGAAAATGGGAAGGAAGGAAGCTGCCGACTGGAGCTTGAACAGCCCATTCAGCTCACCCTGGTTTTGGAAAATGCGCCAGGTGGGAGCCAGGAGTGTGGCCTAATGCCCGCTGCGTGCACCCTCAGCAGCCCCTGTGGCTGCCCGGGACCAGGCACGGGGCCTCATCTGGGGTCCAGACTGCCTAGTGCTGCCGTTGCCCCCTGACCCCGAGGAGGCCTGGGTGCAGTGGACACCATGGAGAGCACCCAGGTCAGTGGTGCTGGGGTGTTGGTCAGGGAATCCCCCCACCCACCCCATGAGTCAGGCTCCCTGGTGGCCAAGGAGGGAGACTGAAGGCGGC
>PVKY010013765.1:0-10873 GCA_004027775.1 Bradypus variegatus | reverse complement strand
CATCCAAAATGTGTTCTAAGGAACTTTAGTCCTGCAAGAGGCTTGTTGGAAGAAGGGTTCTTGGCCATATTAGTTTAGGGTTGCATACATTACCCTCTTAGAGCCTCACAGTGGGCTTCAACATGTTAAAAGTTCTGAGAAGTCCTGTAGTAAAGAAGTTAATCCAATATTTAACCAAGCTACTTTTTCTTCTAATTCAATAATTACTAATATCTGGAAAACACTGCTTAAAGAATGGGGTCTGCCTAAGGGTTGCAAAGACGATGAAATAAGATTCAGGCCCCTGCAGATTAGCCTGGGGCTCTCAGCCTTCCCCAAGTGCCCAGCCCCCAAGCTCCAGCCCTCTCCTTGGAAGCCGCTCCTAAAACTGAAGGCTTCCTGCCCTTCTAGCTGCCTCTGCAGATCTAGTCCATTACGAAAATTTCTCCTTTCTTTTCTGCTCAGATGTTCCCCACATGTCTCCTAGACAGTGTAGTCTTTTTGACTGTAGAGCCATGGGACTGGGGGAACCATGCCTCGGATGAGGTCATTCCTTTGACCCTCTCTGCCTAGGGGTATAAGAAGCTGATAACTAAATTATCAGGTTCTTCCTTCCATAGGGTACTTATCATATTTGGGGAGCCCAGTTGGATTTAAAAACCAACCACCCAACAAACAAAAACCTTCAGACCCAAGGAATGAGTCAGTAATGGTGGAATCTGATGTGTCACAGAAGAAAGTAAATGAACCTTAGCATTCTTAAGTGGTCACCCCTTTGTGGGGGGTTAATGAGCTGTGAGCTACAGGAAAGGAAGGCCCAGAAGACTTATCTGGAAGCAAAGCCATTCCGTATGCCAAGTAGTTATTTACTACCCCCCCCATCATCATCTTCTGGATTTCCTGTTTCTCTGGGCAGTGACAATGGGAACCTTAATTACCAGTAAAGGATATGTGGACTGAAGAAAAAGGAAGCGCATCAGGGACAGCCTGCAGGCCTCCCTGTTCCATCTTCACCAAGGGAAGAAGGGGCAGACCTTCCAGATGGGCTGTGATGAAGGGCCGGGGGTCCTGCTGCTGTCTCAAAATTGATGGGTGCAGTTTGACAGCTCCCCAAGGTCGCAGGGCAGCCTCTGAGGAGGGGTGGCTTTGGGAAGACGAGTCTCGGGGAGGACTGCTGTTCCAGTGGCCACTGTGTCCACGACTCATTCGCTGGCTAAGAATCTGAGTTTCTTGCATGTGGGAAGGCACTGTGGAGGGATAGTTTGTGGGGAGGGCCTGATAAGGTTTGGGGATCAATCTTGGAGAGACAGAGTACTTAGGAGGATCTAGGGGCTTGGCCAGGGATGAGTTCCCCAATGGAACCCCAGCCTGTGGCTGAACGTTCCTTGGCAAGGCAGCCAGAGGAAGTGGCTCTTTGCAGGCATCTCCTTCCAGAGATGAGGGCTCACTTCTACCCTCTGGTGCTAGCCCCTGGAAGCCTCTGCCCAGCTGGGTCAGGTGGCCTGGTGGATCCACTAGAACCTTTTGTAATACTGAGTCCACAGCCTGGGACACTGCCCTGGTCAATTCTTTCCTCAGGAACTCCAGCAAAGCCTGTGCTTCAGAAGGAAGGAGCCTGGGTTCCTCAAACTGGTATTTGACCTCAGGCACACTGCGTTTTTCCACCCTGGAGAAATCCCTACTGGAACCCTGCTGGTGGTCCTTGTCCAGAGCCCAGGGACTAACCCCACAGCCATTCCTCTGCTTTACTATCAAAGGGTCCTTCTCCTTCTCTGGATCTTTGGAGCCCTGAGCTGTGTCCCCAGGCCCAACAGCCTGCAGAATATGCTCTTGCAGGTGTCTTAGCTGTTGCTTCAGCAGGTGAAGCTGTTCTCTCACTTGAGGGCCCCCCGGTCCCTTCCTGTTGCCCCAGTACCCTGTAGGGCCTGCCTTCAGGAGGCCTTGCTGCCTGGGAAGGCTCTGCTTCCTCCTCCGCTCCCGGACTTTCTCCAGGCAGCATGGGCTGTCCCGGCCTCGGACATTGTCGGGCCCCAAAGGGCCGGGGGAAAGGCACATGCCCTGGACAATGGTCTCCACTCTGGCCCTCTTTGCCTGGATGTGCTCATCCCCAAACCATTCAGGTTCAGTGAGAATGGATTTGGAGACCTGGCTCCAGGGAAAGGGAGTGTCTCTGCCCAGTTCCTGGCTGGATGGGCTTCTCCCACCTTCCATACAGGGTACTGTTGGGCAGGAGCAGGTCCGGGACTGGGGAGAAGGCAAGACTGAGTTTGGGTCCATCCCCTGGCTCCACAGGCACTTGCTCCAAGGCTGTGTGATTGATTAGTCAGGGCTCTGTGAGGAAGCTAAGGGCTTCAGGAATCCCGCCTTCTAATCTTCTCAGCTGGAGGTACACCCAGAATGAGCTGGGGGCTGCGCTCTGCACTCAGAAGGGTATAAAAGGCAGCAGTTGGGATTCAGATTCAGACTCTGGGATAGCAGGGCTGAAAAATCTCCTGGGAAGATTCCTGAAATTAGAAATAGGCAGAAAACAGTACATATGATTTTGAGAAGTCAAACTTTTCAAACTCGAATGTGCAACTGAATCACCTAGGGATCTTTGTTAAAACATAAGTTCCAATTCAACAGATGTAGGGTGGGGCCAAGATTCTGCATTTCTAACCAGCTCCCAGGTGACGCTGCTGCTGCTGATTGGGAACACACTTTGAGAAGCAAGGCTAGAGATACTCAAGAGTGATCTCAGGGAGAAACGTCTTCTACCTGGTTATGATAATAATAACAATAAGAAGAGTGGCAACAACAACAGTAATGATGGTAGTAGCTGAGCATTTGCTAGGCATTGTACCAAGAAGTTTATATCCATTACCTATTTTAATTCTCACAGCTCCGTGAGAACGTTGTCATTCCTATTTTACAGATAAGGACACAGGCAAATCTCGGCTCCTCTGCAGCCAGGGAGTTCTAGGCAGGCCACCAGAGTCTGCAGACATGGCCACAGCTTCCACCTGGAGCTGCTGGGTGACTCACAGAGACGTGCAAAGCAAGTTCCCCATGTTCCACTCAGGGAAGCGCCATCACCGAGCAGACGCCACTGATAGAAGAAAAGGCTGGGTCCTCAGCGCAGAATAATTAGAAAGTACTTGCTTGGAATGATTAACATTTTTCTAAATTAGGAAAATAAACATAGGTGACTTGTCAAATTAATATAAACGCAAGTATTAGTTATCTCCAAGTTTGTACCAACAGGCTGGATAGTTTTCCTCCTTGGGAGAAAGAAACATTTTTTAACTTCCTGTGATAATTTGACAATGAATATATACAATTTTTGTAATATGAAAAAGTTATGTTTAACAGATTTTATCATCTAAGAAGTTTGACTGAATCATAAAGTATACATTAGCTGCTTTGTAAATAATAATCATTAAACTAGCAGAACTGATATTCTAACCAAGAGGAGCTTTACAGAAATGATGCAAGACTATATATATATATATATTTGAAGTAGGCTCCGAAAAGAAAAGAGGGTTGGTTATGGTTATTCTGATTACTAGTGAAAATTTCCTTCTTAAACCCAACATTTTCAAACTCAAGCTCGACAGCTGCCCCCTCCACTCTGTTTCACCTGTTATACTACCCATCTTGTTGTTCAAGCTGGAAGTAGAGGTGTCTCTGATTCCTGCCCTACTCCTCATCCTCAATATTGACTTGGTCATCAAATTTATGGCAAGAGTGGCTCTGAACTACGTTGCAGCACGCCTTTCTCATTACCACTGTCCTGATTCAAGGTCGTATAATTGTACACGTGGACAGCTCCAATGCCCTGTGACTGGTCCCCCATCCTCCAGCCTGGAGGAAAACTAGGGGTGTGTGAGGCCCTGGGAGCCAAGTGAAGAAAGTGTTTCTAGGAAGAGAGAAGAAGTCAAGTTATATAGGATTGTGAGTTGTCTTTTCAATTTAGTAATGTCAAGTCACTAGGGACTTCATCAGAGCAGTTTGGGTAGAGTGGAGAGAGAAAAAGTCAGATTGGAGTGGATTTAAGGGAGAGGGCAAGAAGAGGAATGGATGACATTGAATATGGCAACTCTTCCAAGGAGTTTTATAAAGAGGAAAGAAATAGGGCAGTGGCTGAAAGGGATGGTAGGGTCAAGAGAGGGTTTTGCAAGATGGGAGGAATAATAGCATTTTGTATCGATGATTCCATAGAAAGAATAGATATATTAGTGGAGACAAGAGGGGAAGAATTTCTGGGCCATGGCCTTGGGTAGGAAGGATCTAGTGCACAGGAGATAAGAGAATGCACAGTTCATCCATGCCCACAGGATACAAGGGAACACATGTATTCAGGTACTGATGGGTGGGGAGATACCAGGCGGAAGTTGGTGGACATTCTCTTTTGATTGTTTCCATTTTCTTAGTGGCAGGTCATTGGTATTTATATTCTAAAATATGGGTGTAGTTATGCCGCTCAATAAAATCAGACTCTTTGCTAGCTTCCTGTTGACTGTAACATTCAGATGCCTCAGTCCTTCTTGAGGGTCTTAATCTAACTGTTCTGGAACCACTATGCTCAGCACTTGCCCTGTGTTGAGCCACTCTGGACTCTGGGTTCTGTGTCTTTGTACTTACTCTTCCCCCTGCCTGGCAGGCCTTTTTCCCTCTTTTCCACCTGCACACTCCTACTCCTCTTTCAAAATTCAACTGAAATGTCACTTCTTCTCTGAAGCAACTAATATGTCTTCCCCTTTAAACTGTGAGCTCCCTCTTCTTTGTGTCCCCCAGTAGTGCCTAACTGACAAATACCAAATAGATGTTCGTTGCCTCAGTTGAATGAATTATTCTCTAAATACTTCACTTATACTGATTTTTTTCTCCCCAACAGAGATTCTCTATTTTAGATCCTTCTGGCACTGAGCACAGAGCCATGTACATGGAACAAACTCAATACATTCAGGGATGTAGGTGGGTGGAGGATGGATAAATAGATTGATCGATAGATCAGGAGAACATAGAGCCACCAAGTTTGCCAAATCTGCCTGTCTGTGTTAAATAAATTATAAAGTAAGGTATCATCTATATGGTGTTATATTATGCAGTCATTTTAAAAAACCATGTGTAATAAGAGTCTATAAAACATTGTTTTATAATAAGTGAGGGTGGAAAAGAGAAAATTAGACATTAAAAATGGAAAGAAAAAATGAAATAGAACCCATTAATGTTAGCAATAGTTACTTTTGGGTGATATGACATTGGGTGATTTTTTTCTCTATTTTTTCTTCTTACTTTTTTGTATTTTTCATTCACTTTTGTAATTAAAAAAACAAAGACAGCCCTTGCCTTGCATAATTAAAAGCTTGAATCTTCTTTCTTTGACTCTTTCGCAGATGTCGTTCCTGGGGACCAGACATTAAAAACCCGCTCTGAGAAGCAAATTTAGCCACAAACACAGGCACAGAACACAGGGCTTGTGAGATAACTGCAAAATAAATTATATAGGATTTTATAGCTAGAAAGTGTAAAATAAGGATGAGGTTGAATTTCAAGTAAATAAGACATGAGAGAAGGTGTGTATTGTCTGCACTCAGCTGAAGAGGTCAAAGCTCATGGCAAGATCTGAAAAAAGTCAGCTAGTGTGTCTGTGGCATTATCAACCGTGCAAATCTCCTCTTAATCAGGGGACCTTCTCCCTGGAAATCTGTGCCTTCCCCATGGGGTCTCCCAGAGCTCTGCCCAAATGGGCAAAGAGGAAGGGCTGCCCAGGAGGCCGGCTGAAATGCTCCCTGCAGCCCACAGGCTATGCCTCCGCTTTCTGTGTGTGTCCCCATGGACGGAGGTCAAGCTCCGCTGACACACTCCAGCAGGGATGTGGGCAACAGTCAATAAAACAGGATGGGCTAGGGGGGCTCTGGATATCAGGCCCTGTGTAAATAAAGCCCAAGTGATGCTAACTCATTCCTATCACTGCCATTTGAAGCTTAATCCAGATTTATGTAAGGAAGGCTTATTGTTATTTCCTTGGTAAAGTTCCTGCCTAGTTAGAAAAACTTAGGGTTTCTCTTTGCAGTATTTTGTTCATCCATTTCCCAGACTCACTTGGAATCTAACTGGACCAGCCTTGAGCCTACGAGGTAACTACCCACAGTATGGTTGGAGAAATATGGAGGAAAATGCTTTATCTTGAACCAGCCTCTCCTATGCAGATGTCACGGGGTCTGAGACGTCACCGCTGACAACTCATAATAATGATCACTTACTCATACGTTTATATGCCAATACATTTTTGTCTAACCCACAATATTCCTGAACAGCCTCCCATCCAAATACTTCCCAGGCCTAGCTGATTTCTTCTGAGTGGCATGTCTCAAAGTCATATAGCATTTTTACACTTTACTAAGTTGTTCTTATATACCACTTCATCACTTTTTCGTTCCCTAAGATGTGACAACATCCCTACTACACAGATTGATGGTGGCAATGGGGAGGGGAGTTCAAGTCACGCAGCTCTGTCCATGGCAGACACAGACACAAACGAGTTAAAAGCCCTGAAGTTTGATCTACCGGGTGGATCCCTGGGCCAGAATCACTAGCTCTCATGTGATCTTAAGCACGTCACTTCGCCTCTCTCCCCCTCAGTTTCTTCACCTGTGAAATGGGGTTGATAACAGTGCCCACCTCCTAGAGCTGTGGTGAGGGCCCAATGTGATAGCACATCCAAGTGCCCTGGTACTAGGCCCTCCTTACGCTGTAGTTTCCTTTCCTCCTAAGGTGGGGTTGGGAGGTCCCACAACCATAGAACTTTTCAGGGCCTTAGGGATCATTTGGTATAGTGGGTGGTTTCCAGACTTTTAGATTTCAGCCATGACTGTATTATGATGAAAAGAAAAAAAATGTGGACCAGCTGGGGTTGTCAACATTTTATTTGGAAAAAAGGGCACTCACACATAAGCACTCTATCTCCTGTCTACTATCATTTTTATTTCATGAAATAATCTGAACCACCCTGTAAAAAAAGGGGGTGAGCAGGTGTGGTAAGGAATACATTTAGATTTATGAAAAACTCTTTGCATAGTCCTCTCTCATTTACTGAAAACTTTCTAGACCAGTGTTACAAAACCACTAATCTTATCGCCACGTCCTCGCTTTATGGATGAGGAAACAGAAACACAGAGAGGTGAGGTGCCCTGCCCAAGATCACACAGGAGAAACAGCCCTGTGTGTCAGAGAGCTTCCGATGGCTCAGTACAGGATCCTGGGCTGGGAGTGAAGAGGTCTGGCCTCTCCTCCCAGCCATTTGCCCTCAGGCCACATTCAGCTTCTTTGTGCCTTTTTCCCTGGAGATGATAATCACCTGCCCATAAGACTGGAGTGAGGACCAGTCACTTTTGAAAGGAGAGCCTCAAAAGTGCTCCAGAGTTGCTCATCAGGGTATTATGGAGTGAAACACCTTGATGTCTGCAATTGACTTGACAGTGTTTCAGCCCACAAAAATAGATGAAAAAATATGGCAACGTATCACCAATTGTTAAATCGAGGTGATGGGTATATGTAGGTGGGTGTTCCTTATGCTAGTTTCTCTGCCTTTCTGTATGCTGGAAAAGTTTCATAAGAAACGTTCCATAATTTTTAGAAGTACTCTGGCAATGGAAATGGCAGGGATGGGGTTACTCACAGAAAAGAGGTCTGCAGAAAGGTCCACGTCCAGGCTCTGCGGCCAGGTAGGGCCTGCTGCCCAGAGGAGATGCTGCAGCCCACTCTTCACCAGCCTTGGGCAGACAGAGCCACGGTCAGGAAGTAATTTTGGTTTCCCAGCTTCCTCCCCAGGCAGGCCTCCAGCCGTGACTGGACTGGGTGAGGGGAGCCACGGGCCCTCTGCCTGTCTCCGTGTAAGGCACCATCTGACAGCCCAGCCCAGCACTGCTGCAAATGCTGGCCCTGGGGACAGTGGGGGCTACTCAGCGCAGCCAACCAGCGTGGGGGGCTTATGAATATGCAGATCGAGCCAGGGCTGGTTCGCTGCCCTCCTGCCACTCCCACCTCCATCCCAAGGCAGGTGCCCAGAAAGACAGCTCAGAGAGGGCCTTCCTGAAATGCCATCTTTTTTCTCCTTGCCGAAGGAACCAGAGAGCCCTTTGAGAAACTGTGATTGAATTATCCAGCTTCTCCCATCACTCTGGCCTCCAGTTTGGGAGTGCCTAACCTCTGCTTCCAAATTCCCCAGCAAAATAGTTCCAAAGTGAACATTCTTCTCCCGCTCTTGAAGCATCCTGAGGATATGGAACCCAATTAGCACCAACATATGACATCTCAGCTCTAAAGGAAGGCTGTATGGCCTTTCCCTCTACCTAGATCCAAACCACTGGTGGGGAGGCTGGTTGCTGGGCAAAAAACCCCATCCCTGGCAGAGCTGGGGAGGACTCACTGGCCAAATTTATCCACCCCCGAATATCACTTGAATTTGCCATGTTCTCTTCCATCAGCTTATGAAGGAGGGAAGTAGAATGAATGTTGTGAAATAAGGCAATGAAAATCAATGAACTTCAGCTCAACTCATCAACTTAACTCAAATTGCTCAACTCATCAATGGGGATGAATCCTTAAAACATAATGCTAAGTGAAAGACATCACAGAATTATACAGGTGTCAAGATTTCATTTTCATTAAGTTCAAAAATAGCCTGCCTCAAGAAACCTGTCTAGATTTTCATTGTGTATTATCTATCCATTATTTTAAATTACGACTGAATGGATAGACAGATGGAATCAAGGTGTCATGGTAATGCAAAGTGAATATAGGGCATAATCCTTATTTTAAGGGGCCCAGAAATGGAAGGATAGGCTATCGCCCATCCACCACCTGGTCAGTAATATTCATAAATATACAAGCAAGTATGGGAGTGCATGGTTCAGACCACATATACAAATATTGGGGAATTGGAGGACAGGGAGAAGAAAGCTGTATTATTAAAGGTGAGCTGCCCACTCTGGTGGGCGTTAACTGAGCCACTTTTCCTTTCTACAAACAGAAAAAAATTTCTTATATAATTTAAAAGTAAATGCATCTGTGCTGGTTTGTATATATCATGTCCCCCAGAAAAAGCCATATTCTTTAATGCATTCTTGTGGGGGCAGACATATTAATGTTGATTAGGTTGGAATTCTTTGAGTGTTTCCATGGAGATGTAACTCAATCAACTGTGAGTGAAAAGTCTGATTGTATAATTTCCATGGAGGTGTCACCCGGGCCATTCAGGGTGGGTGTTAATTGGATCACTGGAGTCGTATAAAGGAGTTCACAGACAGAGGGACCTGAGAGCAACTAAGAGTGACATTTTAGAGCAGCTGCAGCCTGGAAAGGAACGTCCTGGGAGAAAACCCTTTTGAAACCAGAACTCCGGAGCAGGCGCCAGCCATGTGCCTTCCGAGCTAACAGAGGTTTTCCAGACGCCATTGGCCATCCTCCAGTAAAAGTATGTGATTATTGATGCCTTACTTTAGACACTTTATGGCCTTAATACTGTGTGTAACCAAATAAATCCGCTTTATAAAAGCCAATCCATTTCTGGTATTTTGCATAACAGCAGCATTAGCAAATTGGAAAAGCATCCTTTAATTAATTTTTAAAATAGGCAAAAATTTGCATATAGTTTAGTTCACATGGGTGTTGAAGCTATAATGAAAGCAAGGGGATGGTTAGTTTATAACTCAGGATAGCGGTGGTTAACTCTGGGGAGAATGATCGAGAAGGACCACCTCAGGCTTTTTCATTCCTTAGTGTGGGTAGTGAGTATGAATATTCCTCTTATTAGGCTTCTTTAAACTTTACTCTAAATGAAGAGCTTATTGGGCTGTACCTTAGACTCCATGGAGGCTCATATGTGAATCTCAAGGAAATGAATTTCAACCTTTATCCTCTGAGAAGGACTTTGCATGCTACTGTGCATGTGTGTATGTCCGTGTGTATGAGAAAAGAAAATCTAAGATTAACTTGGGTGATCACTCAAACTCCAGATGTGCCTTGCTACATTATCCAGACTTGAGCTTCTAAACATTAGCTAAATATCTTTAAAATCAATTATTAAAACCTGAAATAATTAAGTAGCTATCTAAGAAACTTTAACAGCAACACTGGCAGGAGATTGCCATTGCCATACCTCCTGATTACTGTTTTTGGACTCCTTAGCTGCATCTAGCAGTGTTGTAAGCATGGCAATATTTAGTCATTGTTCTAGTTTGCTAATACTGCTGGAATGCAAAACACCAGAGATGGATTGGCTTTTATAAAAGGGGGTTTATTTGGTTACACAGTTACAGTCTTAAGGCCATAAAGTGTCCAAGGTAACACACCAGCAATCGGGTACCTTCACTGGAAGATGGCCAGTGGCGTCCAGAAAACCTGTTAGCTGGGAAGACACGTGGCTGGTGTCTGCTCCAAAGTTCTGGTTTCAAAATAGCTTTCTCCCAGGACACTCCTCTCTAGGCTGCAGTTCCTCAAAAATGTCACTCTTAGTTGCACTTGGGGTATTTGTCCTCTCTTAGCTTCTCTGGAGCAAGAGCCTGCTTTCAACAGCCGTCTTCAAAACTGTCTCTCATCTGCAGCTCCTGTGCTTTCTTTCAAAGTGTCCCTCTTGGCTGTAGCTCCTCTTCAAAATGTCACTCACAGCTGCACTGAGTTACCTCTGCCTGTGGGCTCCTTTATATAGCTCCACCGATCAAGGCCCACCCTCAATGGGTGGGGCCACGCCTCCATGGAAATATCTAATCAGTTATCACCTACAGTTGGGTGGGACACATTCCATGGAAACACTCAAAGAATTCCAATCTAATCAGCTCTAAAATGTCTGCCCACAAGATTGCATCAAAGATAATGGTGTTTGGGGGACATAATACATTCAAACTGGCAC
>PVKY010013764.1:0-10874 GCA_004027775.1 Bradypus variegatus | reverse complement strand
CCCACAGGCTCAGGGTGGCCTCTGGCCCACTCGTGTCTGCCAAGATGGAGGAACACTCAGGCGAGCCACAGAATGGCTGCTTCCAAAGACAACGTCTTTGCTTATTGACCTTGTTGAGGGAGTGAAATCAGTTTATTTGAGCCGTCTGACCTGGAGGTGAATAAACTAAATGTCAATTATGGAAATGGCTACCACTTCCACTTGCTTACACTTCTTAAACTTCTCTTGGCAGTTGGAAGGTCTGCTACCTTGTCGCCGTGTACCCAAGGGGGTGGGAAATTGATCAAGTAGTGATAGGAAACTGAACACCAAATAGTGAAAGGGTTTAAAGACAGGGCGCATCTGTGCAGCACTTACTTCAGCTTCAGACTCAATAACCTTAATACGCTGTCACGATACTTGTTAAGATGCCAGCCCCCAAAGCCCATGGGGGCAAAGCAGCTGAAGGAGAAATGCTTCTGCTTTGTGGGAAATGGCTGATTGTAGAATCATTGCAGTAGCAGAAAATTTGCTTAAATAATATAAACATAGAAAAATGTGTTCTCCAAATATACATGTGCAATTTTGGCCATGCCGCTCAGAGGATCACTCTGAAGCATTTTGAAATCAGCACTGCATGGGGCACGAGGATCTCACTGTAACATTTAGGAATTGAATTTGCTACATTTCTCCTTAACTGGCTTGCTCTAGCAATGACATGTCATAAAGTCATATACATGCTAATCAATCTCTAAATTTTTATTTCATGTATTTGCTAGCAATATTTTGAGAATCCATGGAGATGTTTTATTGCATTAAAATCATTATCATTGAAAAATGTTCAACTGCTTATTTGTCTAGTAACAAATCAGATTCTACAAATTGCTTTAGACATGACCACACTGGCTTCCATCTTTATCAGCCCTGTAAAGGAAAATTGTAAAAGGGAGATAACATAAATAACCCATTCCTGGAAGTGTGAGTAATAATTGTGACAGTAAACATTTGTGCCTTAGTATGGGGAGTGAGTGAAGTTCACCACACTGGAGGTGCAAACCTGGTTATGATGTTGTGCTCCAAAGATTGGGAACCTGTGTCCTGCACGGCAAAGATAATTTTAGTTTGCACAAGAGCTCTCATTTAATAGCCCTCTGCTCTCTTCCTCCTGGGGGATGCGGCCTGTTACCTGCTTCCTCCTCAACAGCTTCTAGTCCTCTGGATCACTATGGAGGTGGCAGCCATTCCCTTCCCTATCTGGCGGACACAAAAGGCCCAGAAATAGAAAGGATGGGTGGTGGATGGAGGGATGGGTGGATGGAGGAAGCAGGGGAGGGAGGGACAGATGGATGGATGGATGACTGGAGGAAGGAGGGGAAGGATGGTGGAGAGGGATGGAGGGGAGGGATGGAGGAATGCATGGATGGATAGAGGGAAGGATGCATGGATGAATGGGTGGATGGGTGGATGGGAGGATGGATGGATGGATGGATGGATGGATGGATGGATGGATGGGAGGAGGGGAGGGATGATGGATGGATGGATGGATGGTTGAAGGAGAGGAGGGGAGGGATGATGGATGGATGGATGGATGGATGGATGGGTGGATGGGTGGATGGGTGGATGGATGGATGGATGGATGGATGGGAGGAGGGGAGGGATGAATGAGAGATGGAGGGGTGCATGGATGGACAGAGGCCCAGAGGGAGAGAGGGATGGAGGAAGGGAGAGATGGATCAATGGGAAGATACATGAGTGGATAGAGGGATGGGTGGAGGGAGAGATGGAGGGAGTGATGGCTGTGTGGACAGACGTAGGGAGGGAGAGATGGATGGAGGGATGTATGGATGAATAGAGGAATGTATGGAGGAATGGATGGAGGGAAGGATGGATGGAACTACACAGAGGATTTGAAGAAACATTCAAGGCTACTCTTAGTGCTTGAAAGAGATGTTTTGCAGTGTTTTCTCCAAAAAAGAAAGTTAAGTCCACAAGATGAGATTTTACAAGCATACTTAGGACTGGGCCAAATTTTCAAATGTAGCAAATGTTAAGGGCAAAAAAATTGTTTATATGGTATCAAGAATCGGATAGTCTAATTTGCCTCAATCTGTCACTAATAGTAGTAATAACAACAATAACAGCAGCAATGTAATAGTTGGCATTTATTTAGAGCTTGTTATATGCCAGGCACTCTCCTAAGTACCTCCTTGTCCCCTCGAGCCCAGGAGATAGTTCCCTCTGTCCTCTTGGCGTAGAGATAAGGTCACGGAGGCCCAGACAGATGAAGTAGTTTAGTGTAGCCTCGTTTGGTTCTCCAATACAAATCCAAGTAATTGCAACGCATGATAAGCAGCCTTTATTTTTCCTTCCCTCTTCCCTCTCCTTCCTCTCCATGCCCTTTCTACCAAATGCATATTAAATTCATTTTTATGACAGTCGCTAAGCGGAACACAGCCAGCCTCTCTGCCCTCATAGAGGCACAAAGTTACTTCCTTAACCATTTCTACATGAATTTTCCTTTTTTACCAAGTTCTTTTCAGAATTCTTTGCCAGAAGAACCCACGACATGCAATGAGGGGAAGTATCAGTGCGTCAAGCTCAGTGTTAGGAGTCTGAGGTTGATGGGAGGCTCCGAGTGCAGACGTGAGGCCAGACTCCTTGGATTTGACTCCCAGTTCTCTCTCGGGAGTGCTGCACCCTCCGTGCATTCCTTATTTCTCTAGGCCTCAGTTCTTGCATCCATGAAATGGGAATAATAGCGGTGTCTACCTCTTAGGTAGAAATACACTAATGCGTTTCTATTGTGCAAGGGAAACCTGTAAGCTGTTGAGCTTTAGTAGATTTGGAGAAGGGTGATAGAACACCCACCATGGGTTTCAGACAAAGAACAAAGCAATGTGAAAGATGAACAGGAAGAATTGGGAGGCCGTGTTTCTTTGCTTTATCTGCAATTCTGTTTGCTTATACTGACCACACATTCTAATAGACAGTTGTTTGTTATTAATTAACAAAAATTTAAAATAAAACAAATCACTGCATAGTAGAAGATGTTTAATAGACAGAAGCAAACTTTTAAAAGGTAAAAATAGCAAAGAGATAAAATAAGTTAGTAAGGAAACCACTGTTGAAGAACTTCTATGAATCCTAATGAATTATCCAGTGATTAAAAAAAGCCAATCATATTATGTGCTAAGGTGCAGTTGGCTCCTACACATAATTTAGGAAGATCTCCTCAAACTGCCTGAGTAATCGTCAAAAATTATCAAATTTTAGACCAAGAGGAGATGTTAGAGATTAGTTTTGCTTGGTTGATTGCCTTTTGATGGGATAGCTATTACTTTGGAAATTTAATTCCACCCTTTCCTAATTCTCTGAAAATGTGTGTTGCAGTGGAAAGCATCTCAGTAAAAGTTATAGAAAATGATATTGGTCCTTGGCAAAGTGGAATATTTTCCTGTGCTGTGTGCTCCCTTTGGATCACGATAAAACTATTTGAGGATCATTTAGCATCCATCAGTTAGTCTTTGAAAGAACATTTCAGTTTAAAACAGATTTTGGAAGTGATCCTTTGGGCTTATGCACAGACTTTCTTAAAAGACTGGTGTCACCCACCAAAAATGCCTGACGCTCTTCAAATCAGAATTTCCAACAAATGAGACGGGCACCCTCAGGAAGCACTCAATCATCTCTCCATGGGTAAATTTTGTGGTTTCATGAGAAAATCAAAGTTAAATTTATTGTCTAGCTAATTGGACTTTTAAAGTCTCCAGAGTACACTTTTGGAATAAAGGCTATAGATTCTGTTTATGAGTTGGAAATCAAAAGAGTATAAACATAATTTTAGTCATTAATCGTATGAGTATTTCATTGCCCAAATAAAGAGTGCCTAACGTCTCAAATTGGTGGTATGGAAATTAAATTTCTGCAGGAAGTTGAGGAGAGCCAGTTGTACTTCAAAACCAATATCTCCCCAAATGTGAATGCAGACTCGAAGGCCGCAGGTTCCCTGGGGCTGCTGTCACCCGGAGCTGGGTGGCTTCTGACCACGGAATGTGGAGTCACAATCCTGGAGGCCGGAAGTGTGGGGCCGCGGGGTCGGCCGGGCCGGGCTGCCTCCGGTACCCGCGGGGCAGAGCCTGTCCCTGCCCCTCTGGGGCCTGACAGTGGCCGTCCTTGGCTGGTGGGATAACTGGGCCTCGGCCTCCACCCCCTTCCTGCCTGTGCCCCGGCCCCTCTCACGAGGACCCCGTGTCTGGTAAGGGCCCAGCCTGCCCCACCAGGACCTCACTGTGACTTGAATTCCCCTGGCCATCACTCCCTTCCTAATCAGGCCGCATCTGTGGAATGAGGGCTTGGGACATAAACGTGGGTTTTGGGGTGCAGTTCAACCCCAAGGGCACGCGCGAGTGTCTGACAGGGCTCTCTTCTCTCAGCTTCCACAGATGACAGTGCGGCCGAGAAGAAAGGGGGGGCTCTCCACGCTGGCCTCATCGTGGGGATCCTCATCCTGGTCCTCATCGTCACGGCGGCCGTGCTTGTGACCCTCTACATGTATCACCACCCCACCTCGGCAGCCAGCATCTTCTTCATCGAGGTAAGTGCCAGGCGGGCACTCGGCAGCCAGGCCGTCCACCGGCTGCGTCCCTTTACTGCCACCGCTGGGTTTATACTCAGCACGTGACTTTTCCATCGTGCATGTGACAGCTGGCCGCTGTCTGTCACACACACGCAGTATTGATAGGTTGCTTTCATATGAAGTGAGCAGTCACCTTAGGAGATTTTAGGAAAATAAGCTCTCTTGACTTTTGTAGAACTAAGTAAAATAAGAACTATATTTTATTGCCCTGTTATGGGAGGTAGCTAACCAGCTGTTCTTCCGATCCTAAAAAGAAATGCAGCCCATACTGGAGGTCAAAGGACTTAGCTTAAATCAATTGATTGATAAATGCTGATTGAGTATTGGCTGTTTGCACGATATGACAGGATGGGCCAGCTCTCCAAGAGTTTACCACCTAGTTAGGAAAAGGGCATCTTGCACTGCAAAGTGGCAGGCGTGTGCCATCACCCTTGAGCATAGACCGTCGGTATGTGCCATCTAATGTACCTGTAAATGCACACACAGTCCCGCTCATACAGGCACATGGAGAGCACTGGCCAAACCAGGGTTGTGTTTCCAGGTACAGGGTGCATTCCCTGCCAGTCCCCGGGGGCAATGCAGGAGGCCCAGGGCCAGTGCCGAGTCCTCAGGTCTGGGGGGCTGGAACCCAGGAATCCTGGGGCCATGGGATACCTCGGGGTGGCCACGTCCTCCTGCCCTCTCCTAGAGGACTGGCCCTTCTGGGGCCTGAATGGGCAGCAGCTTTTGTTTGTTAGTGTGTTAGTTTACACTGAGAAGACAGCTTTGATTGTAGTAGAGTCCTACATGGAAGAGTGAAATTAGAGTTCTCTCTGTATATGGCTAGACCCCCAAACCAAAGTTGAGTAATAAAAGCAAGTTATGGAATGAGATCTCCGGTATAATACCATGCATATAATAAAATGCAGTACTGTATTTTGTTTATTTATAGTTCATATTGGGTTCATGTTTACTTTTTTATTAGAGAACTCGTAGGTTTACAGAAAAATCGTGCAGAAAACGCAGAGTTCCTATATACTACCCTATTATTAACACCTTGCTGGATGTGGTACATTTGTTATATCAGATGAAAGGATGTTATAATTGTACTAGTTAACTGTCATCCATGGTTTACATGCAGGTCCCGTTTGGGTTGTACAGTCCTATATTGTTGTGTTGTTTTAGTGTTTATTCTAGTAACATAGATACAACCTAAAACATCCACTTTTAACCACGTTCAAATATATAATTCAGTGCCATTAATTGTGCTCACAGTGTCGTGCCACCGTCACCACCGTCCATTACCAAAGCTTTATAATGGGGCCACTCTTCTTCCAACTTCAAAGAAATCCTAGAGTCATAAAGGAAGTCTCCCCTCTCACAGTTTCACATGTGAGAGTTTCACATCTTTTCCAATTCATTGTGGCATGTAGAGAAAGGTTCTTGGAATTTTCTTCAATGTTGAGTAAGAAATTATAATGCTTTTTAAGCTACAGAGTTACAAGTACCTTTTGTGCCATAGAATAGGGTGGGCAATGCCCTGTGCTCTCAGTGGAGTGGAGCAGTCTGCTGGTGTCGGCATTCAAGGCCTCGGCAATCTGCATCTACTCTGTCCTTCCAAACCGTGTCCCGTGACCTCTTCCTGGGGTCGGCAGTGCTGCCGTTTTCACTCTTTGCTCTTCTCCAGGCACACCCCGTGTCTTGGTTTCTCTGGCTGCTGTAACAAAGTACCACTAGCTGGGTGGCTTCAAGTAACAGAGATTTGCTGCCTCTGGTTCTGGAGGCTGGAAGGTGGAAATCCAGGAGTGGGCAGGGTCAGGAACCCCCTGATGTCGGTCAGAAGAATCCGTCCCCTGCCTCTCCCCTTGCTTCAGATGGCTTCTCGGCCATCACGTGGTGTTCCCACCGTCTGTCTGTCTGTGTCCAGATTATCTCTTCGTTTAAGGACACCAGTCATATCAGAGTCAGAGCCCTCATTTTAACCTGCCTAATTCCATCTGCAATGACCCCATTTCCAAACAGGGTCATGTTCTGACTTCCTGGAGATTAGAATTTCAGCAGATCTCTTTAGGGGACACAATTCAATCCATACAACCCCAAATTCTCCATGCTGATTGTGTTTCCTCTATCTTGAACGCTCTCTCCTTCCTCCTCAATTTGTGAATTCAGGATCCCCATGGCCTTCGATGCCACTTACCCCATAAGCTTCCCTGGACAGTCTCCCTGTGTGGGCAACAGGAAGTTTCCTCTTTCTCCTCTGAAACTTCACATACGATAATGCACCCTTAGCCTTCTCTGGCATTAGCCTTCCTGTTTTGCATTAAAACTAAGGGCACACATGATTTATGCTACCCAACAAGACGGCTTCAATAACTTAAGTCTCTTTCAAATAGCGGGCATTCTATAAATAGTTCTGATGGAAAAAATCATGGGCAATAAATGTTCTAGTACATTTCAAACTAACAGTGAAATTTCATGAGGCACTTTTCCAAAATGGCATCCTTGCTAAGTTACAGAAACTGGGAAATTGTCAGGCATTGCATTTAGTTGGAAAGCTGTTATTGGGTTTGGTTAATGTGCTTATTTTTCATGGAAGAAAGAAAACGTTCCTGAGGTTGTGAATACTTTGCTTGTCGAGCAGACAAGTGATGAGCAAAGATGCTCGGGTGAGTGGCCAGCCTTCAAGTGAGGGCTGCGGTAGCCCTCGCAATCTGAGCTCTTCCCAATGCAGTGCAGTTCTTTTCTGATATTGGAAATGGAGAAGATACTGTGAAATACCTGGTGGTGATGGTATTAGTGGCAAATTGCAATGGACCCAGTTAACACAAAGTCACAGCCACCCATGTTTGAATACAAAGTGCGGCTCTAAAATGAGAATTTTTTGCATGCCTTTTTGAATCAGTGTCATTGGTTTAGAGGCTGCATGGCCCCATGTGTGTACACATATATTCATAGAATGTTGGTGCTAGAAGGAATCTTAGAGATAGTTGGTTGCCTGCTGATAACACAGAGGAAAAGACTGAGGGTCAGAGTGGAATGGCTCACCCAAGTTCAAACAGCTATGGTTCCCAGGATGAACCTCCCCTTGTTTTCCTGCACACAGTGCAGCAGAATGGGTCTGCACACCCCAGATTTTCTCCTCCTTGACTCTTTCCTTCCCATTGTCTCACTTGCTGGTTTCTGCCTAAATCACGTCCTCCCTCGTGTGAACTCTCTACCGCCAGGCAGCTCACTGGGACTGGAAGGTGATCAGAACTTTACCACTATTGCAGCTGACCCAAGTGCTTTAGTTTCCTGGGCTGACCAAGCAAACACCAATAATGGGTTGCCTTAAACAGTGGGAATTTATTATCTCACAGTTTTGAGGCAATAAGGAAGTCCAAATCAGAGCATCGTCCATGCAGTGCTTTCTTCCTGAAGACTGGCGTTCCAGGGCTGGCTGCCGGCGATCCTGGGCCCCGGGCTCCTCTGTCACCTGGCAATGCACGTGGCGGCCTCTCCCGGCCGCTCCCTTCTCTTCTGGGTTCCACTAAATTTCAAATTCTTGTTTACTGTGGCTTTCTCTTTCCCTGAATTTCATTCCACTTATAAAGGACTCCGGTAATAGGATTAAGACCCATCCTGACTGAGGTGGGCCACACCTTAGCTAAAGTAACCTCATCAAAAGGTCTTACTTACAATGGGTCCTCACCTGCAGGAATGGATTAAATTCAAGAACTTGTTTTTCTGGGGTACACAGAGCTCCAAACCACCACACCACATTTTCAAAATCAAAACACAGATCCATGGTGACTGAAGTTTCTGACATGCTAGAACTATGAGTTTACAGGTTTTGAATTGCTGACTGAATTAGAGTTGTTGGTGCAGAAATAAAAACACTGAATATAACATTGTCTAAATTGATTTTTCTGTTCCATAGCCCACTGCTGCCTACTTTTTTTAAATGCAGTTGATTGGCTTTTTTCCATTATGGAAGTAATTCCTGCTCATTACAGAAAATATGGAAAATACAGAAGAGTGAAAGGAAAAAAGTAAAAGTAAAGTCATTTAGAATCCCAGATGCAGAAACAATCACTATTAGTATTTTATTTTATTTCCTACTGGCATGTTTATATGCATAATTTGATGTCTGCCTGTTTAATATAATTATTATTTTACTCTAATACAAATGGATTTTTTCCAAATAACACTTTTCTAATTTATCAAGAGCTCTGTGTAAACATCACTTTAATGACCATGTACTACCCCATTCAGTGGTTATTCAATTGCTCTATATTGATAGTTTTATGGTGTCAAAAGGTCATTCAGAAATCCCCAAGGCCCTAACATATGCCTAGAAGTCCACAAGAATCTTATTGCATCTACTTTACGACTTGGGATTGGTTTCCTCTTGTTGCTACAACAAATTACCACAAATTTAGTGATCTACAACAATGCAGATGTATAGACTTACCATTCTGTAGGTCAGAGGTCCTGACTCAGTGTTACCAGGCTACAGATCAGGTGCCAACAGGGCTGGTTTCTTTGCTTCTTTCAGCACCTGGGGGCTACCTGTGCTTCTTGGCTGCTGCTGCATCGCTCGAATCTGTTCTTCTGTTGTCACATCTCCTACAGCTGGCTCTGACCTCCCACCTCCCTTTGTAAGGACCCTTGTGATTACAACAGTCCCTTTGCCATGTCTGGTAGTAGTCACAGGTTCCTGGGATTGGCACAGGGACACCTTTGGGGACATTGTTGTGCCCACCACAGGCTGCATCCAGTGTAAGATTCACCCATGCACAGCTAGCCTTTGATTGGAAGGCACATCCTGTGTACAGAGCTGGTTAAATGTGGCACAGCCTGTACATCAGAGATGAGGAAACAGACTGTGCTGGTGTGGATATATTGTGTCCCCATGAAAAAGAATGATCTTTTAACCCAATCTTGTTGGGTAGAACCTCTTGATTGAGTGTTTCTATGGAGATATGACTCACCCAACTGTGGGTGACACCTTTGATTGGATTATTTCCATGGAGGTGTGTCCCCACACACCAAGGATGGGCCTTAATTAGAACACTGGAGTACTTAAAAGAGCTCAAGAGCCGACACAGATGCTGACACTTGGAGATGCTTGGAGATGCAGACAGAAAGTCATTTGGAGATGCTAAGCTAAGAGATGAAGCCCAGAAACTGCCCCGGAGAAACTAAGAGAGAATCCCCAGATGCTTAGAGAGAAACACCCTGGGAGAAACAAGCAAGAATGCACAGGAGCTGAGAGAGAGAAGCTAAGAGAGACAGGACCCCAGAAACATTTTGGAGAAAGCCATTTTGAAACACAACCTGGGAGCAAAGGACCAGCAGGTGCCAGCCACGTGCCTTCCCAGCTGACAGAGGTGTTCTGAATGCCATCGGTCATTCTTCATTGAAGGTATCCTCTTGTTGATACCTTAGATTGGACACTTTTATGGCCTTAGGACTGTAAACTTATAGTCTAATAAATCCCCTTAATAAAAGCCAATCCATTTCTGGTATTTTGCATAATGGCAGCATTAGTAAAATGGACATATTTTGGTACCAGAAGTGGGGTGCTGCTGAGTTTGCAAATATCAAACATGTTGTGATGGCTTTTTAAATGGATAAAGGGAAGATTCTGGAAGAATTATGAGGGGCTTGAGGGAAAAAGCCTAGATTGCTTTGAAGAGACTGTTTATAGAAATATGGATATGAAGATAATTCTGATGAGGACTTGAGCAGAAATGATGACTGTGTCATTGCAACCTGGAAAAAAGGCAGTCCTTGTTTTAAGGTGGCAGAAAATTTGGCCATATTGTGTCCTGGTGCCAGATGGAAGGCAGAATTTGAAAGTGACAAGGTGGGATACTTAGCTGAAGACATCCCCAAACTGAATGTGGACAGTGCAGCCTGGCTTCTCCTTGTAGCTTATAGTAAAATGCAAGAGGAAAGAAGTGAGCTGAGAATTGAACTCTTGGGTACAAGGAAACCAGAAATTGATGGCCTGGAAATTTCTGGGCTTCCAGAAAGTGAAACTCCATGGGTTACAGCCCCATGTGAGGGTTTAATGAAACCTGGAACCAACCAGCTATTTCAGCACATGCCAGGATTAGAGATAGAGTTATCCAGAAAGGATCTGTGGAAATTCCTACTGTCTGATGGTTTTGAACCCTGCGTGCCACATGACAAATCAAAAAAATTTTTTGCGGGCTCTGTATAGATGGAACCATGGAAGCTAAGGTCTGGAGTCAGGAAACCTTGGGCCAGGAGAACAGACTGACCATTGCAC
>PVKY010013763.1:0-10873 GCA_004027775.1 Bradypus variegatus | reverse complement strand
ATAAATCCAAATAAACCCACTCCAAGACATATTCTGATCAGACTGTCAAATACTGAAGAGAAGGAGCAAGTTCTGAAAGCAGCAAGACAAAAGCAATTCACCACATACAAAGGAAACAACATAAGACTAAGTTCTGACTACTCAGTGGCCACCATGGAGGCAAGAAGGCAATGGCATGACATATTTAAAATTCTGAGAGAGAAAACTTTCTGACCAAGAATACTTTATCCAGTAATACTCTCCTTCAGATTTGAGGGAGAGCTTAAATTTTTCACAGACAAACAAATGCTGAGAGAGTTTACCAATAAAAGACCTGCCCTACTTCAGATACTAAAGGGAGCTGTACCGACAGAGAAACAAAGAAAGGAGAAAGAGATATAGAGAATTTTAACAGATGTATGTAGAACCTTACATCCCAAATCACCAGGACACTCATTTTTCTCTGGTGATCACGGATCTTTCTCCAGAATGGACCATATGCTGGGACATAAAACAAGCCTCAATAATTTAAAAAAAATTGAATATATTCAAAGCACATTCTCTGACCACAATGGAATATAAATAGAAGTCAATAATTTTTTAATTGTAACTCCACTGTTTCCTTCCCACATGATATAAAATACACACACTCTAATGACAAATCAGTGGTTTTGAACTCAATGTAAAATATATAATTTTTGACAAGAACTATATAAAGGTGGGGGAGTGGAGGAGTATAGGAACATAGTTTATGTGTCCTACTGAAGTTAAGTTGGTATCAAAGAAAAACAAGATTGTTATGGATTTAAGAGTTTACTTTTAAGCCCCACAATAAACATGAAATTATCAGAGAATATGACCATAGAGATGAAAAGTAGAGTATGGCTTAAGAGAAACGGGGGAAGGGGCAATGGGGAGTTAAGAAATGAGTGTAGGGTGCTGTTTGAGGTAAAGGGAAATATCTAGTAATGGATGGTGGGAAAGAGATAGCATTACAACATTCTAAATGTGATTAATACCACTAATGGAATGCTAGGAAGGGGGTGGAATGGAAAGATTTAGGCTGTGTATGTTTACACAATTGAGAAAAAAAAAAGAACAGTCTAAATAGATAACAATTGAATCCAAGGATGACCGTGGATGGGATCTGAGGATGGAGGAGGAGGCTCAAAGGGAAACAGTTGAGACATAAGGAAAAAATATATACAGAATGTAAGCTTCGCATCAATGTTGAATCTCTTGTACTTCTTAGCTGTGTTTAATGGGATTGCATTAAAGAATGTTCTTGTTCGTGGGAATTGTATATGTGAATTATAGTGTTTGTTCAAGGATGTGTGCAGCTAGCTCTCATGTTCAGAAGACAGAGCAATAGATGATGGATGATAGACAGGGAGGGAGGGAGAGAAAGAAATAGTGGTGTGACAGCATGTTAAAGGTGGATTGGGGTATCAGGGGAGGGGGTCAGGGTATGCTGGAGTTCTGTGTATGGGATTTGTATTGTTTTTGCAACTGTTACTATAACTTGGAATTCATTTCAAAATTTAAAAAAATGGAAAACAAAAGCTGGTCATATTTAAATATGGCAAGATGTTACGATCTGACAAAGTTAAATGGTATATACACAGATTTTAGCATATTATTTTTCCTTACTCATTTGTATGTATGAATTATTTCAGAATTTATTTTTTAAAGAGCAAATATATTATGCATAAGTACATAAAAATGAAATGGGAGCAAGAAGAGACCCACAAGATTGCATTTTTATATCCCTAGAAAACATCAAATCTCAGGAAAAGGACTTGGCAACTTCAAACGACTTTGAGTGACTGATTTCCCTTGTGGTGAAAAATCCTTTCCTGTGCTAGCTTTAGCCAATAGAACCACTTTCAGTTTCCTTAATGTTCCATGCTCTCTCTCATCTTTAAGCATTTATGCTGAGGTTCTAGAATATTCTGCCAGCCTCTTTCTTGATCCAATCCTACTGTTTTTGTTTCTTTGGCTGCTCAGGCAAATACCATGCAAAGGGTTGGCTTAAACAATGGGAATTAAGCAGCAAACAATTTTTTTTTGTACATCCACATTTTATTTGAAAAAGACTATTAACCACAATGTTAATATCTCTAAGTGGGGGAATGGGGGCTGGGTCATTTTATTTTATCATATACGCTTTTACATATTTTTCGAGATGAAAATGCCTTCAAATATAAATCGGAGAAAATAAAAAAACAAAAAACATTTAATTTGATGTTTGCTTGTAATCTGAACAAAATGGGATCATGCATGACGTTGGATATTTTGTAATTTACTGTCCAGTTCCCTTTAATGGACATTTTACTTTTTTTAATTTTTTTTAATTCAGATTTATTCAAACACATATAACATACAACCATCCATGGTATACAGTCAACTGTTCACAGTTATCATCATCTAGTTATGTGTTCATCACCACAATCTATTTCTGAACATTTTCCTTACATCGGAAAGAATCAGAATAAGAGTAAAAAAATAAAAGTAAAAAATGAACACCCAAACCATCCCCCATCCCATCCCATTTGTCATTTAATTTTTATCCCCGTCTTTCTACTCATCCATCCATACACTAGATAAAGGGGGTGTGATCTACAAGGTTTTCACAATCACACTATCACCCCTTGTAATCTACATTATTATATAATCATCTTCAGGAGTCCAGACTGCTGGGTTGGAGTTTGGTGGTTTCAGGTATTTACTTCTAGCCATAGTAGCAAACAATTTTGAGGCTAAGAAAAAGCCCAAATCAAGGTGTCATCAAGGCGATGCTTTCTTCCAGAAGACTAGTGTTCTGAGGCTTGCTGCCAGTGATCCTTGGTCCTGGGCTCTTCTGTCACCTGGCAATGCACATGGCAGCCTCTCCCTTCTCTTCCTGGTTCCACTGACCTTCAGTTTCTTGGTTCTCATGGCTTTCTCTCTTTGTCTTAATTTCATTCTGCTTATAAAGGACTCCAGTAATAGGATTAAGACCCATTTTGCTTGAGGTGGGCCCCACTGTAACTGAAATAACTTCATCAAAAGGTCCTACTTACAGTGGGTTCACAATCACAGGAATTAATTAAGTTTAAGAATATGTTTTTCTGAGGTACATACAGCTCCAAACCACCACATTACCTTTAGGATTCAGCTATAATCATCATGAAAAGGTCTTTTCTGAATCCCAAATCTATACCCTTCCTATGTATTCCCCCCTCACCCGGTGCTTCCCACCATCATAGAAGTTATCATACTCTATTATAACATTACGTTTACTTTCCCATGTCCTCTGTTGTAGTGTAAGCTTCCTGAAGGCAGGGTCTGTGACCATCACATTTACCATTTGTATCTCTAGAATCAAGCAAAATATCAGGCACATGATAGTCACCCATTAAGTATTTGATGATCCAATAATTTAGATACAGGTTTTGAAGTTAAATGTCAGGCCATCAAGCACATAAATCCAAACTATATAACCTTGTAAGACAATGTAGCTAATGATTTTTTAACGATCTTACTGTCTGCATATAAAATATGAGGTGGAAGATGTCTGGAGCAAGGGCTGTGGCCAGGTTGATTAATGCTTTGAGCATTGACTAATACCTCTGTAATCACTACCATCAAGTTTGCATTCGTTTACACTATTCTTATTAATACTGAGAAAAAGATTCCTGACAACAGATCTACTTCTAAGGTATCTTAGAACTGTAAGATTCTTTAAACCTACTTGAAAGTCACAAGGCCAACACTGACAAGCAAGTAAATTGTGTTTGCCTGAACTGGCGCAGTTATTAGTTAGACCTCTGAGCGTCGCTGTTGACCACCTAAGCGGCAAAAAGCAGCGAGACATCCAATCCAATCTTCCGACTCCTACACCACAAAGGGCTAGCAATTTGGCCACGCAAGCTTCGGGACGGCAAAGAAATTCAGCCCAGCAGCCCACTAGGTCTCTCTACAGAGACCTAGCTCTGTGAATGCTGGTTACCTAAGACCCTGAGGAATAAAGATTGGAATCCCGCACTGGATGCTGGAACTTGACTCGGAGAAAAGACTGCGGCAGAAGGAAAATGGCGGCTCAGACAAAGTTCTCACACTGCAAAAAGACAGACCTGCTGTGCCTTCTTTTGTCCGCCCTGTGGGGAGCCGGGGCTGGGCAGATGCGCTATTCTGTGCCAGAAGAGACCGACAAAGGCTCCTTCGTGGGCAACATCGCCAAGGACTTGGGGTTGGAGCCCATGGCTATGACAAAGCGGGGCGTCCGCATCGTCTCCAGAGGGAGGACGCAGCTCTTTGCTCTCAACACGCGAACTGGTAGCCTGATCACCGCGGAGAGGATAGACCGAGAAGAGCTCTGCGCTCAGAGCGCTCGGTGTCTGGTGAATTTCAACATACTACTGGAAGACAAGTTGAATATTTATTCAGTAGAGGTAGAAATAACAGATATTAACGACAATGCCCCTCGCTTTGGAGTAGAGGAACTGGAACTAAAAATCAGTGAAACGACGACTCCAGGATTTCGCATTCCTCTTAAGAGTGCGCATGACGCGGACATAGGAGAGAACACTCTCCAGAAGTATGAACTCAACCCAAATGACCACTTCTCCCTGGACGTGCGAAGCGGGGCGGATGGCAACAAGTACCCAGAACTGGTGCTGGAGCGCGCCCTGGATCGCGAGGAAGAGGACGTTCACTACCTCGTTCTTCTGGCTTCAGACGGGGGCGACCCGGTCCTAACTGGCACCTCCCGCATCCGAGTGACGGTGCTGGATGTGAACGACAACGCCCCTATTTTCACACAGCCCGAGTACCGTGTAAGTGTTCTGGAGAATGTGCCCGTAGGAAGCCGAATACTCACTGTAAGCGCCACTGACGCAGATGAGGGATACAACGCTCAAGTGACATATTTTAGAGAGAAAAATCTTGGAAAGACCTCAGATTTATTTGAGCTTAAATCTACAACTGGAGATATAGAAATCATTAAAAATTTGGATTATGAGGCTGCCAAATTCCATGAAATTGATATTGAAGCTCAAGATGGCCCAGGCCTTCTGACCAGAACGAAGGTTATTGTCACAGTTCTGGACGTGAATGACAATGCCCCAGAATTTTACATGACTTCTGCCACTAACTCAGTTTCTGAAGACTCTCCTGCAGGAACTGTAATTGCACTTTTCAATGTACATGACAGAGACTCTGGACAGAATGCACTTATCACATGTTCACTCCCCGAGAATCTTCCTTTCAAGTTAGAAAGGTCAGTGGACAATTATCACCGACTGGTTACAACCAGAGCCTTGGATAGAGAACAAATTTCCTCTTACAACATCACTGTGACCGCTCAAGATGGAGGGAACCCGTCTCTGTCTACAAACGCTCACATTTTGCTGCAGGTGGCAGACATCAACGACAACCCACCTGCCTTCCCTCACACTTCCTACTCTGCCTACATTCCTGAAAACAACCCCAGAGGCTTCTCTATCTTCTCCGTGGTGGCCTATGACCCCGATAGCTATGACAACGCCCATGTAACTTACTCCTTGGCTGAGGACACCCTTCAGGGAGTGCTCCTGTCCTCCTACATTTCCATCAACTCTGACACGGGCGTCCTGTATGCCCTGTGCTCTTTTGACTATGAGCAGTTCCGAGATCTGCAGCTGTGGGTGACAGCGCAGGACAGTGGAGACCCCCCGCTCAGCAGCAACGTGTCTCTGAGACTGTTTGTGCTGGACCAAAATGACAATGCTCCCGAGATCCTCTACCCCGCCCTCCCCACCGACGGCTCCACCGGAGTGGAGCTGGCACCCCGCTCCGCAGAGCCCGGCTACCTGGTCACCAAGGTGGTGGCGGTGGACAGAGACTCGGGCCAGAACGCCTGGCTGTCCTACCGCCTGCTCAAGGCCAGCGAGCCAGGACTCTTCGCGGTGGGGCTGCACACGGGCGAGGTGCGCACGGCGCGGGCCCTGCTGGACAGAGACGCGCTCAAGCAGAGCCTGGTGGTGGCCGTCCAGGACCACGGCCAGCCCCCTCTCTCGGCCACCGTCACGCTCACGGTGGCCGTGGCCGACAGCATCCCCGACGTCCTGGCCGACCTGGACAGCATCAAGACCCCCGCCGACCCCGACGATTCGGGCCTCACGCTCTACCTGGTGGTGGCAATGGCCTCAGTTTCATGCGTCTTCCTGGCCTTTGTCATTGTGCTCCTGGTGCTCAGGCTGCGGCGTTGGCATAAGTCGCGCCTGCTCCAGGCTGCGGGAGGCGGGTTGGCGGGCGTGCCCTCCTCGCACTTTGTGGGCGTGGACGGGGTGCGGGCTTTCCTGCAGACCTATTCCCACGAGGTCTCCCTCACCGCGGACTCGCGGAAGAGTCACGTGATCTTCCCCCAGCCCAACTACGCGGACACGCTCATCAGCCACGAGAGCTGTGAGAAAAAAGATTTTCCATCAGCACCTCAGTCTCTACTTGAAGGTAAAGGAGAAGAAACACTTTCTCAGGTAAACTAACTCTTTACAATATACTTAAGAGCTGTTTTGGAAGAAAAACTAAATTTTCCGATTTACTTAGCGGTCTACACTGTTTAATATATCTCTTCTATTTCTCCCATTTTCTTAAGTGTATATTCTATTTTTGGGAAATGAGTCCTGTTGAATTATCTGTAGGTAGCTCTAAGTGTTCACACTCTATAAAGGATTAGGAGGGGCTAGAATCATTGTGCAAGGAACTTAAATCAGAAGTTAGTAATTGAAGACGATATTTAGGTTATCACAAGAGCACAGTATTAGGGACTCGAGTATCTGGTTTTATATATTTTCTTTCCTACCCCTGTGCAAATCATCTCATCTACCTGGGTGAACAACTCTTTCTCTCTTAAAAATATGAAAGCGAGGTATTATGTTTATTCAAGTCCCTCCTTTAAAATTTAAAGTTTTTATGTTTTATATTTGAATCTGTTTATGAATAGTGAAATGCTTTAGTTGGATTGTCTCTTCAATTTGGAAGTGAAGTTCTTCATTTTGCTTTTTTTACATGTTCTTCCTTATTATAAATTCAGAAATTTAGAAGTAAACATCCTTCACAGTGCTTCAGAAAAGTATGTCATGGTATCTCTGCTTAGTGAAAAATCTTATCAACCTCTAAAGTAGCTAAGTGCTCCTTGAAGAAGAGACTGAGTTGTCATTTGCTCTATAATACATTGGGAGAGTAATAGAAAACAGGCTTCTTTTTACTGATACTGTGTATTTTCCTCATACCTGGATCACACTGACTTTTTATCCTTAAAAATAATAAACATCCTTAGTATAACTTTTCCTAAAGAAAAGATAGAAGGGATTTAAAGACCATATTATGTAACTGGTCCCAAGTATCTTCTTTTTGCAGTTCTCTTCCCAAAGTTTTCCCACCTGCAATAGCTACTAAAAATGTTCCCAATCCATCTCCCCACCCCTAGTCCTCCTCAGAACCAAAGTTTTCCTTCTCCATTCCTCTTCCCATGTTGACTTTTTAATATGTTAATTATATATTGAAGAACAGAGAACACACTAACATTCTATGTAGGTGAAACAATTTTTTTTTAATTCTGATTTGGTACTAATCATGTACTAACTGAGTCTTGTATCTAATGATGTCATCACCTCTCAAAATATTCTTTATTATATTTAGAGACATCTGATAAGGTAAAATTTGTCTGAGATAATTATTCTATTGTGTTTGTCACTATTACATAATTCTCTATGAGGTAAAACTTGCATTCCTTGTGGAAGAATATGTCACAACATCTTTACTTGTAAGTAAAATAATGACATAATGAAGCAGTCTAAGCTAAGGAAAATTAAAGGCAGTCCATTTTAGTGTCTGTACTAACTTCACAAGAATAAACACTTTATGCATAGGTTTATGTAACGAATCAGATTGAAATGACAACTGTATTTCTATTTCTGTGCCTAGAGAGGAAAATAAATACAGGAAAAGAGTCTTTGGGATATAAAATAATTTTTTTTTTCTCTACTAGTTTCAGCTGTGTTTTTGCTTTAAAAAAAAACACCTTCATACTCTAGATTTAGGTGAAGTGAACTACTTTCAATACCATGAGAGTCTGTAACTCCTGTCTCATGTCTAGATATTTCCATGCTCTTCTCTCTCACATCCAGGCCTTTTGCTTGAGCCACTCTTCTCATGCTTCCTGGGAAAACCTTTGCTAACCTTGAAGGCTGAGTTGAGGACCCTCCCATCACCCTTGGCTTCTCTCATTATAGTAGTTATCTTGCTGCTCTGTAATTCCCTGGTTACTGTAATGTACTCATAAACTCTGTGAAGGATGTATCTGGGTCCATATTGTTCCCCTTAAATCACTGCCAAACATTATCTGACATAGCACCCAATTATGCATTTGCTTCGTGAATAGTTCACTAAAAAATATTGAAACTGTAATGTCAGGATTATCAAGGACAAGCTTCAAGGTATATAACCTGTAAATATGGCTGATATTTCTATGTGGTTCTTAAACATTGTTAGAAGATCTCAAAGCAATAATCCCACCATATTTGGAGCAATATTTGTAGCATTATGTTTAGTGCATGGCTTCCCAAGGAGGCTAACTTGAAGTCATCCCCTGTAACATATATCAGCCCTCTTGTGTGAAATAAATGCCAGTCACATGACCTCTAACAAAAAGGATTTGGGGTATTGGGAAACATTTTTTTTTAAAGTAACTCGGGTTTGTCTGAGAACGTGCAGTAAACGGTTAGGCCTCTGAGCGTCGCTGTTGACCACTCAAGGAGGAAATCGCAGCTGGAGAGCTAGTCCACCATTTCTTTGCTCCCAAAAGGCAGATCTAGAAAAGCAGACTCAGAAGATCTGGGGCTACTACGAAACTTATTCCATTCGTCGGCCGGCTCTTTGACCCATGAATTAGATCCATGAAGCGCTTAGTTCCCTGAGGAAATAAAATTGGAATCACTTGTGAGACACTGGAACCGAATTCAGAGAAAATACAGCAAAAAGGAAATGATCCATTGCCTGAGATTAGGAAATGGCAGAGGACTGGTCCTGCTGTGGGCACTCCTGGAGACGCTGTGCGAGAATGGATCCGGGCAGATCCGCTACTCGGTTTCCGAGGAGCTAGACAAAGGTTCCTTCGTGGGTGACATCGCCAAGGATCTGGCGCTGGAGTCCCGGGAGCTGGCGGAGCGCCGAGTCCGCATCGTCTCTAGAGGTAAGACGGAGCTTTTCGCTCTGAACCCGCGAAGCGGCAGCTTGGTCACTGCGGGCAGGATAGACCGGGAGGAGCTCTGCGCTCAGAGTGCACAGTGTCTTGTAAACATTAACATCCTAGTTGAGGAAGAATTGAAAATTTTTGAAGTAGAAATAGAAATTAAAGATATTAATGATAATGCTCCTGGTTTTCTAACAGAGGTATTGGAAATAAAAATTAGTGAATTAACTGATCCTGGAAACAGGTTCCCACTTAAGACTGCATTTGACCCAGATGTGGGCGTGAACTCCCTGCAGAACTACCAACTCAGCCCCAATGACCATTTCTCCCTGGCTGTGAAGACTGTCTCTGATGGGACCAAGTACCCAGAGCTGGTGCTGGAGCGGGCGCTGGACCGTGAAGAAAAAAATATTCACCAACTTGTCCTCTCTGCCTCTGATGGTGGTGACCCTGTCCGTTCTGGCAGCTTGTGCATTCAAGTGTTAGTTCTGGATGCAAACGACAACCCACCAATGTTTACTCAGACTGAATACCATGTAAGTGTTCCAGAGAACGTGCCAACTGGCACCCGACTGCTCACAGTGAATGCCACCGACCTTGATGAGGGATTCAATGCTCAAGTGTCCTATATTCTAGATAAAATGCCTGAGAAAATGGCTCAGATTTTCCATCTCAACTCAGTGACTGGAGACCTATCAATACTAAAAAGTCTAGATTATGAAGATGCTGTGTTCTATGAAATTAAAATTGAAGTACAAGATGGACCAGGTCTCCGTTCAAGAGCCAAGATTCTAGTCACAGTTATGGATGTGAATGACAATGCCCCAGGAATTACAATCACTTTTTTCACAGGTTCAGTCCCAGAAGAGGCAACTGCTGGAAGAGAAATTGCTCTTATCAACGTGCATGATCGAGATTCCGGGCAGAATGGGCAAGTCACAGTTTCTATCCTGGGAAATATGCCATTTAATTTAGAAAAATCAATAGGCCAATATTATCGCTTAGTGACAGCCAGAACCCTGGACCGTGAACAGGTGTCTGAATATAAACTCACTATGAGAGCCACAGATGGGGGAATTCCACCCCTCTCCACACAAACCCATGTGACCCTGTCTGTAGCAGATATCAATGATAACCCACCTACTTTCCCTCATGCCTCTTATACCACCTACATTCCCGAAAACAATCCCAGAGGTGCCTCCATCTTCTCAGTGACTGCTCACGACCCAGACAGTGAAGATAACGCCCGCATCACTTACGCACTAACCCAGGACACCCTCCAGGGGAAGCCTCTCTCCTCCTATGTCTCTATCAATGCGGACACTGGAGTTCTGTATGCTCTGCAATCCTTCGACTATGAGCAATTCCGAGAGTTGCAGCTACGAGTGACCGCCAGCGACAGTGGAGACCCGCTGCTCAGCAGCAACGTGTCGCTGAGCCTGTTCGTGCTGGACCAGAACGACAACGTGCCCGAGATCCTCTACCCCGCCCTCCCCACTGATGGTTCCACAGGCGTGGAGCTGGCACCCCGCTCCGCAGAGCCCGGCTACCTGGTCACCAAGGTGGTGGCGGTGGACAGAGACTCGGGCCAGAACGCCTGGCTGTCCTACCGCCTGCTCAAGGCCAGCGAGCCGGGACTCTTCGCGGTGGGGCTGCACACGGGCGAGGTGCGCACGGCGC
>PVKY010013762.1:0-10871 GCA_004027775.1 Bradypus variegatus | reverse complement strand
TCAGGGAAGGTCACATGTAAACTAGCAGGGAAGGAGGAGCAGAGGTCAGATACAGAGGTTCTGGAACAGTGTCTCCAGAAGACGGGACCACCCATGAAGGCTAAGTAAGGAAAATGTAGTGCATTTAGTTGACCAAAGGCGTCAGAGTATGAGGGAATTCTAAGTGTGGATTTAGGAGACAATAGTCTCCTGACTCCCAGTTCAGGGCTATTTTAAAAATACCACCTGCCTTTCTAGGTCTGTTGACACATATTTGGTGATTCAGCACATATATTAGTACTTTTGCATAGAAAAAAGGAAAGCAGACATGGCTCATGCATACCCAGGTGTAGGCATTTTGTAGACAATCTGGTAGACAAGATTGATCAATCAACCCTCTTGATTAAAATGTTTCTTGGAGAGGGATAATTACTTCTTAATTTAGCCTTTAATTTCCTCCTAAAATCTTTATGTCCCCTGAGGCATGCCATAAGGCTCTTGAGTCTGGAAGGGATTGTGAGGCATCATTTTGTTAGTAGCTAGTTGATTGCAGAGCTGGAGGTCAGTGGGAGCATTCCACCACCCTGGTGCAGACAATAAAGGGCTCATTTTCTGTACGGAACTTAAAAATTAATAATAAAACTGACCCAAATCAATCTGCTTTAATTATCACCACTTCCCAGCAATTTTCCACAATGTCAGTAATAAAACACTCCTCCCTGCCAGTGCAAACTGCTCCTATGGACCCCTCACCCCTTGTTCGCCACTTCATTTACTATCACCTTGCACATGCATAAGAATCAGTACCCAACGAGGCTTCAGAAATGTCTAAAATATCCATATTAGCCATCTAATTGGCCCATATTACCATATATTCTCCATTCAATTTCATTTTGTAAACATAGCTTGAGTAGTCAAAATACAAAACAAAACAAAGCACACATCCATGTTTATCTTCCTAAAATTATATTTATTTTTCAATGAAGATTTTCAGCTCCTCAAATCTCAGTCGGGATCCAGCTGGGCTCACTGGCATGGAGGCCGGTGCGGTCACTTCTGGGTTCCCGGTTTACAGGACACAGTCCTCGCTCATCTTCTCTGCCCTGGCCATCTGGCAAGTGCTCGGTGGAGTAAACACTGATGGGTCCTTGACGCCCAGCTGTATGTCGAAAAAACGGGTGGACAATATCACGCTGTAATTTTTGGTGAAGGTTTCCTGGACAGGATAACAATCCTTGACGGTATAAATGCCAATCCAGGTTTCATCTGTAAGAGGAAGGAAAGTTGACTGTTTAATACAGAAGGCAGGCAAAATGCCTGCATTTTTACAATCTTGGGTTAGCCTATTGCAGTAGGGCACAGAATATCTTCATCTCTATGTATAAAGCAGGCCAGGCTGACCCCGGGAACAATGGGTGTTGATCTGGTCATCATGACTTTAAGTAGTGATGTGGGGGAAGAGAAGGAGGCAACAATTCAAAGTTGTGCCATAGAAAAATGCCTCCCATGTCACAGATCTTGGGAATCATTGTGAAAAGTAAAAACCAAGGCTGAGTACATAAAAGCCAAAGAGGTAGAAAGATACAGATGACATGGGAAAGCTGAGGTGTTTCAAATAGGAAGCTTCTATCCTAGTAACAGGCAACCAGCAAAGGACACAGAGGAGCTAAATGTGGGTTTAAATAATTTAATTAAGCTGATAAATTTCCCTAACAACTACCATTTTTCCCACTGTAATTCCTGAGATACAAAGCTTGAATATATTTTTTTTTAATCCCAAAAGACATATCCTTACAGGATCTTGCTGATTTTCGGTCGGACCACTCCTGCACGGTAATCTCCTCCTGGGGCCCCCCTATAGAGTACTGATCTTCAAAAGTGGAGTTCTGGGGAATGTCAAGTGGATCCCAGGGCTCTGTCAGGGTGATCTTTGAGCACTCCTTGGTGGCTTGTTCAATCTGAAACATCACTCCTTCCTTATAGAGGAAAATATATTCAAACAATCTGGAAGACAAATGGAATGAAAATAGCTTGTGACTTTAGGCTTTTCAAAAGGCCAAAGGCCTTTGATACAAATAAATTTTAAAGTAGAAAAAAAGTTTTGATCATTAGGTAATCCTTTATTTATTCAAAAAAATTAGACATATGAAGATTATGCATAGGAAATAACCAAACTTCAGAGGTCAAAATCTAATATTCACTGTACAAATATTTATCAAGTACTTATTATGACAGATCTGTGCTTAGGATACAAAAATGGGGAAGAAGATAAGGCCCTGGGTGAAGAGCTGGTTGGTTTGTGATTTTCATTTAGCCTCAGGGACACCGGAGGAGCTGATCTTTGGCTGCATTCTCCTTACAGCACTAAGTCAGGGAACGCATGGGGTACACTGAGTCCAGGGGAAACCGGAGCTCCACTGAGGGCTACAGCTCCCTGTCCCGACCACACTCACGAGTAAAGGTTTTGGAGGATGGGCACACCTCACACATGCCAAGGAGGTGTGACAGGAAGGGTAGAGGCTGAAAGGACCCCCGAGCGCCTGGCTTCCCCACGCTGCATCTGTCTACACACCCGCAGCCCCCTTACCGTGCCTGCCCTGTGCCGGGAGTGAGGGTGCCATGCTCACAGGCTCTGTCCAGAAGTCTGCAAGTGGACCTTCTCTCTCCCATGGCCAGGTAGGCTGTGTTGTTGCTAGCCCTGTATCATTCTTAAAGCTAAACAGTCTTGGTGACGGGGGAAGTTTGTTGGGTTTTTCCGGGTTCGACAGTTAATTCAAAATTCAGCCACTGCTGCTGGTCCAGTGGAGCGGGGGTTGCAGCCTTAACTGCAAAAAGTGAAGTTCGTTAACATCTGATTGCAGAAGAGCCTGGAGAGGTGGCTTTTCATAAGTGAAGATGGATATGTGGAACTCACTCCCTCTACCGGAGCCTGGATGAAGGAGGTATTTCCCACCACACCAAGTCTGAGCTTCAATATTATTATCTTCAGAAAAAGACGTTATAAATGGTACTGTCCGTATGGGGAAAATAGTACTGCCGTTAGTATCATGTTTTGGGTTTCCACAAGCAAGAACAGGAAGATAAAATAAACATGGCCTCAGTTTATATATTTAGATATATCCTGCTTGTTCTAGAAAAGATTTGAAATTGCTTACATGAATAAAACCAAGCACCTATCCTTATAAGTGGGAGAACATGTAGAAAGAAAAGTGTGCATTTTATGAAATGCTGTTCAAAAACTGAAGTTAACCTCTTGTAATAAGCATGCAGTCTTCATGCAAAAGTATAAGCCCTTTGGAGGAATTTGGAGTTAGATTGTCACTGTTTTCTCACACCCAGTTAAATCCCTTACACATCAGTCTAAACATTTGTTAAAGGAACACAGAAGCAAAAACATCAATGTTTAGAACATACTCTATTTCAAAAATGGGAATCTTTGTCTAGACACAAATCCTGATCTGTGATATTTGCAATGACAGTGAGCCACCCACAATACACCCACACTGTCCCCAGGGACAGCTATCTTCATAGCTCTCCTCCCCACTACCACCACCATCATCATCATCACCACCACCACCACCGTGTGGTATTTTCCCAAGTTCTAGGTCTCTGCCTAGATAGTCATCAATAGCTTTTGCTGATATTCTAGTTCTGTGCTTCTCAAATGCAACAATTGTGTCCTGGAGAACATGCAGCCATGTGTGGGGATCGGGGAGGGAGAGGATGAAGGGGTCCACCTCTGACAACAGCCACCTCTGTCCAAAATCCACAGGGTCACAGAGGTGGGACGTGGTCACCATGTTTCTAAGACCTGCCTTGCCACTGTCACTGGAGCTCACTGGACCAGAGGTGAACATCTGCCCCTAAGCTGGGCAATCAGATTTTCTCCCCTGAAAATGTATGATTGCAACTCAACATCGACTAGTACGTCTTCATGTGACTGGGCATGTCATAGGTAAACTCAGTAGCCATGGTGGCTATTTTCCAATATGTGAACTGTGCAAGAGAAAAGAATGAAGCAGAGAGAAGCAGAGACAAGAAATAAGAAGCTGAGATTCCAACAGCATTTCACTTCCTTGATCCATTTTTCATAAGTAAATAAAGATGGCCTGATGACTGCAGATTCCCTATCTTCTTCCCTTTTTTGCTTATGACTTTTTGTGCTACTTGTGACCAGAAAATGGCTTTTAATATGGTTAGGATCCCCCTGCTCCATCTAGAACCCTGAGTGATGGCTGCTAACACAGTTATCTTGGGGGAGGCATGGCATTTTGTGGAATGAAGGGTCAAAGAGCTGTCTGCTCAGCTACCCTCCGGGGAAGGGAAGGAGAACAGCAGGAAATGAATTCTGCCAATTCATTGTTTTCCGGAGGCCAGCTCTGCCCATATACAGACATAGAATTTAATTTGAAAATGAGACTGCTAGACTTGAAACAATCATGATGAAATGTTAACATTTGTTACATCTGGGTGGTCTGAATGCAGGTGTTTGTGATGGTATTCTCTGTACTTTTCAGTTTTTGAAATAATTTTGGAAGAAGAATGCATAATCTGATATTGAGGTTATGTTGACTGTGCCTTACATAAAACTAAAGTAATAATTAAATGGAAAACAAAATAGAACAGAATAAATCTTTTTTTTTTTCCAAAATCCCATGTGGATATAAATGCTAATACTGCCCCATGAGGAATTTTGGCAAGGAAGATTTTAATGATGTTGTTGTGGCTGGTATGATTTATAAGAACATATTAATTGCTAAGATTTAAGGTTCTCCAGCACAAATAGGATCCTGGACCTGGAGCTTGATGGGGCCAGAAGGTCAAAAGGCAGAGATGAGCCAAGGTTGAAATGAGTAATCAGCCCCGGGATGCTGTGTGAGTAATAACCTGTGAACCCAAAGGCCTGCAGGACTTACACAGAAACTGGATCCCAGGAGAAAGGATCAAAGCCTGGCTCCGAGGTGGAGATAGTTAAGAGGACTGGAATCACAAAGCACTACCTGGGGGTGCAGTCAAGCCAGGTGAAGAGGCCAACCCTGGGGCAGCAACGGCATGGAAATTTTGGACTTCTGGCTGGCCAGATACCAACTAAAGCAGTTTCCAGGGTGGGGCAGGCAAGAGTTCCCCAAAGGCCTGGTGCCCAGCTGCGCCACAGCTGTGAGCAGGTCGGGCTCCAGCCCCCATCCCACCCCTCCCCTGCCCCACCCCTGCCAAGGGGTCCCAAGGCTAAGCTCTCCAAGGCAACTACAAATCAAAGGGTGCCCTGGGCTCATTTTTGCCTTTCCCCAAGTGGGAAAGAGAATTTTTGTTGCTGTCGGCAAAATTCACAGGCTGCGTTGGCAATCTCATTTTTTCTTGAAAATCCATTTTCCTGAAAATTAAGCTCTACCATCCTTAAGCTTTCCAAAACATTGGAAACCTACAAAAATTTTTATTGCTTTTGAAAACAGGCTTATTGTTTTTGTAAAGATGATCCGTGTTTAATGAAAACATTCAAGCAATATGGAAACGGGAAAGGTAGTAAAAACTGCCCAGAAACTCTGACTTCCAAAAATAACAGCTGTGAGCTTGTGTGTCTGTGGTGGTTTTGAAGCAGTGTGCACCCAGAAAAACATGTTCTTAAACTTAATGCATTCCTGCGGCTGTGAACCCATGGTAAGTAGCACCTTTGGATGACGTTGCTTCAGTTAAGGTGTGGCCCACCTCAACCAGGATGGGTGTTAATCCTTTTACGGGAGTCCCTTTAAGTGGAATGAAATTCAGATATGAGAGAGAAAGCCACAGAGGAAGCATCCAGAAGCTGAACATCAATGGAACCCGGAAGAGAAGGGAGAGTGTAGACATGCTGCCATGTGCCTTGCTATACGGCAAGCCAAGGACCAAGAATTGCTAGCAGCCAGCCCCAGAGCACCACGGTCTTTGGTGAGAAAGCAACTCCTTGATGATGCCTTCATTTAGACTTTTTTTTCTAACCTCAAAACTGTGAGACATTACATTTTCACTGTGTAAGCCGTCCTTAGGCATGGTATTTGCTTGAGCAACCAAGGAAATGAAAACAGTGTCTAAGCATTCTAAACATACATTCTTCTAGGTATCTCTTTACGCATATACTTTAAAATATATGTACTATGCACATTTTACTAAAATGAGTGAATACCATGTATTTATTTTCTAATCTGCATTTAAAAATTGAATTTCAATTAATCAAAATTGTCCTCAATATCCTTTTAAGTTAAAAAAAAATACAGGTCTGTGTGTCATTCTTTCCTAACTTTTTATAAAAATCTTAAACATGTAAACAGAAGAGATAGTACAATGATCACCTTTGTGCCTACCACATAGATTCAACAAGTGTTTACATTTTACCATATTTGCTTTATCTGCTTTCTAAATATTTCCTAAAACAAAGACTATTTTTTTCTCATTTCAAATTGCCAATTTATTGTCAAATTAAAAAGCTTGCTGGGTTACTTTTTTAAAAAATTGCTTTGTAGTAACATTTATGTAACATAAAATCTGCCATTCTAACCATTTTTAAGCCATCCTGGTGGGTGTGAAGTGGTGTCTCATTGTGGTTTTGATCAGCATTTCCCTAATGGCTAATGACATTGAGCATCTTTTCATGTGCTTATTGGCCGTTTTTATACCTTCTTTGGAGAAATGACTATTCAAGTTCTTTGCCCATAAAAATAAGGAGCTTTTGCTACATGACCATGATACCATTGTCACACCTAAGGAAATTAAAAATAATTCCCTAATGCCACTGAATATCTGGTCCATATCCAATTGACCCATAAAATGTATTTTATAGCTGATTTTTCAAATCAGAATCCAATCCAGGTTCAAGCAGTATATTGGTTGTTATGTCTCTATTCTTTTAAAAATTCAAAACAGTACTACTACTTTTTAAACTTTTAACATGACAATTACACTTTGAAGTTTGGGTTTACAGGTAATTTACATTCTGGATTTCTTTGACAGTTTCTTCATGGTGTCATTTAATTTGTTCCTCTAGCTCCTCATCATTCTTATAAAGTGGTCATGAGGTCCAAAGGCATGATTACATTCAGGTTAAAGACTTTTGGAACTAGGGAGGCTGTGTATTTCATGTTGCAATCACCTCAGAGACACAGGTAAAGTCTCATCCCCCTATGAATACTACTAACTTGGATCACTGTTATGTGGTGATTCAAGACGTCTTGCTATAAAATAAAGGTGTGTCCCTGTGCAATTAGCAAGTAATTTGTGGGTGATGCTATGTGGTAGTGGGAATTTCCTGTTCCCCAATAAATGTCACCTAATGGTTTTAGGTAAAACCATTCCCTGAATCAATATTTCACTGAGGGTTGGAAATTGGGCATTTTCATGTTGCTATTCCTTATTCATTTTTCATGTTGTTTCAAATCATTCTTCCGTAAAGAAGAGTTGTTCTTCATTCACGTGGGATGAACTACAGTTCCTAATAAAAAAGCATGGTGAATGCCTAACACCTTCTCCTTATCAATTTTCAAAGTAAGGATTTGGTATAATGGTCACCTTCCATGATATAGCAAATGACTACCCTCTCTCTCTCTCTCTCTCTCTCTCTCTCTCTCTCTCTCTTTGGAATATCACACTGAAATCATGGGTTTTTGTTTATTCACTGTGTTGCAATCAGTTAAACTCATAATTCTTTTTGATGTTCAAATTGTCACAAATTTGGTCAGTGGGATCTCCTTCTAGCTGTTATTGGCGACTTTTGACATGACCCCATTAGTCTTTGAGTGCTTCCTGGCTTTCTGGGACAATAAGACATTGCAGGCTTACTTTGTAGTTTCCCTCTTCATATCTGAAATCACCATTCCTCTGGGGAACCCTGGTTATAATTAACGGGGTAACAGAATTTAGAAAATCAAGATCTAGACACTAGATATGCACATTGTCATCAAGATGCGACTGTTTGGGGAAACTTTCAGTGGAGAGAGTTTCCTATATATTTTTAAAAACTCATCAATAATATGGGTAATAAGTTCAAAGCAAAATTAAATAGAATGGAGAGAATGATATCCTCACCACCTTCCTGAGTATAGAGGGAAAGGGGCTAGGGATTCAACGTAAATAAACTGAGAACTATGAAGATTTTGTCATGTTAAGGAAGCATTTGTCAATTCCTATTGAATGCTTTTATCCAGAATGTATGTTGAACTTTATCAAATGGCTTTCTGGAGAACATGGAGATAATCACATGATTATTTTCTTAGACATTTATGATTTCCTAAAATGGAATCATCCTTGCATGTCTGGAATAAACCTTACTTGGTCATAATGTAGTTTTTGTTTAATATGTTGTTGGGTTCAATATATGCTATTTTGGAATTTCTAATTGACATTCTTAAGTGAAATTGGTTTATAGTCATTTTAACAGATACATAATAATTTCCTGGTATGTCACTAGTCCCCTATTCATGATCACCTGGATTTATTTCCATGATTTTGTTAATATTAACAATGTTGAAAATAAATTGAAGATAAGCCCTTTTCCCTTTTGTGTTTATATCCTTATGGTAAATGCATAGACGAAGATTGTTGAATCAGAGGAAATGCCCATTTTATATTTTGATAGCTACTACCAACTGCTTCCCAGAAAGGAACACTGGAAATTTTAAATGGATGTGACACCTCCTTTATTTCTTTGCATAAGGAAAGGTATTAAAGGTTTATCCTGCTATGAAGAAAAGGAAGAAAATCTTTCCTTATAGATTTCTGACTTCAGAATAATGTTTACAGAGCAATGTAAAAAGCATTTTTAAAAAGCTTAGATCAAGGAATCAAGGTTCCCCGTCTACTACTGTGAGCTAAATGATCATAACTTTTAATCTATTTTAATTTTCTTATGTTTCATATGTAAATGGAGACCAGAATTTTGAAGGTCACAGCGTTATTATTAATATTGATGGAAGATGATTTCAGAAAAATGATATAAAATTGTTATCCAAACAAAAAAGAATTGTAGCTATTATAATGCAGCCTGATAATATTTGTGTTTACTGTCATCAGTTAATATTTAGCAAGCAAACTAGCCACTTAACTTGTAATCATAGGTGTTGATCTACTATGTAACAAAGAAGGACTAATTCATCCAGGCTGAATGGAGAGATGAAGGGGGAATGAACATGGAGTGCTGTGGTGGATCCCGTTGTAGAAACCTTGACAGGTATTCCACCTTTTCTCTTTTCCTGCCTTTCAATATGGAGCTAAAAACATTGGATACTCATTTTTACAGTATCTTTTGTAGCTAGGGGTGTGATAGGTTCTGGATCAGGAGAACTAATGGGAAGTCTGTAGTAGAGAGAGCATCCTCTGGGGACTTCTCTCAAAAATGAGAGGTGACTCCTCATCTCATTTCACCTCCCTCATTTCTTGTCTTAGAATGGAGTTGGGTAAAGGCATAATGCTTGGAGCTGAGGCAGCCCTTTTGGAACCATGAGGCAACAAGTCAGCAAGCCATCTTACAACTATGGACCAACATTCTAAGAATGGCAGAGAGGAAGGATGGAGAAAATCCTGGGTCCTTGATGAAATTGTGTCAAACCTAGGAATATGAATCACAAGATTTCTGAAGTAAAAAACAATCATCCTTATAGTTTAAGCCTCTGTCATTCAGGCTTTCTGAAACCTGCAGCTGAAAAGAACCTTTAGTGAAATAAGTAATAGCCACTGATTTACATATATTCTCTGTTCGGTTCCTCACAACAACACTTTGAGAATCTACCCTTCTTGATTGAGTGGAGCCCAAGGATTTGGCTAATCCTAGAGCCAAAAATACCAAAGTCAGGCTCTGGTCATAGGCAAGTCTGGCCAGCAACTGGCTTTATGGTCAAGGGGCAATTGTATTTCTGTCCTGAATTGGAAAAGTCAGGGAAAACTAAAAGTCTCATACGAAGGTTACAGACGGGGAAATCCAGCTGCCTGACATATTACCAGACTTTTGCTTTTTGTTAAAACAGCTGAGGAGCTATGAGGATCAGAGCATAACTGATAGTAAGTGGCACCCAGAAAAGGACCCAAGATCTGATTTCCTATCAGATGCACTGGAATTTTCGGTTGCCAGTGTTTCTCCCCCTCCCCACAGAACTGTTTGGCCATGCAAGATATATTAAATTACAGAAAAGGGAGTAACAAATATCACACTGCGATTACAAAAGGACTTTGGCTTTTATGGAAAAAATTGTTTAATATGCAATAGAATAGATTAGTAATGCATGCTGACTTTCTGACTCCCTGGAGGAAGCAGTGAGCTGAGGTCATTTGCCATTCTGGCAGATGCAAAGTCTGAGTTACACCCTAAAGTAATAATGAGACATAAAAAGAAAAACATTATTTCAAAATTGTCACATTAGACACCAACTCTTGTGTAGGTTGATGCCAATCACGCAAAACAAAAGGAAAATTTAAATCAAGTTACTTGAGAATGCAGCCCTAGGAAAAGCAAAATCAAAGAATAACACTGTGAGCAATTTAAGCAGCTGTAAGATGATACATCTCCAGTATTTGGATTCTGGTTCAAAAGAGGAAAAGAGGGGTCAGGAAGTTGGGGAAATTTTTTTTTCCATAAATATACCTGGATGAATATTAGCAATGTGTAGGCAGATACTCTTTCAATTCTGATGAAAGAAGGGGAAAAAACACCAACAGTAAACTTCTTATGAGACAACAATTCAAACTGATTCTTTTTATTAACCGCCACTAAATAATGGCCTCATTAATACCGAGATACCCATGTTGTCACGATGCATGGTGATTTCAAGAACTAGGTAACAGGGATATATAGAGTGGAGAGGGTACAGAGGTGGGTTCATACAGTCAGCATTGTGCTTTTCAATAGAAACATATCAATTCCCACCCACTTTGAA
>PVKY010013761.1:0-10875 GCA_004027775.1 Bradypus variegatus | reverse complement strand
CCCAACACACACACACACACACACACACATACATACATACTTGTTTTCTAGACAGAAAATCCTGGGTCTCAGGAATATCCCTGAGATAAATCTGGGTCACGTCTTACTAGCTGGTAGATTCACTGACAAGATTATATGGATTAACAAACCTAAGCAAGCTCGCTAATAGCAGATTTACTACAGAACTGCAAAAACTGCAAAGAAAATATATGTGAGAAATAAGCACTCATGTGTTTTTTACATTGGGGATAGAGAAAAGAAAATAAATATTAAGACAAAATCTTAAAAGCACAGATGTAGTATCTAAGGAGATAATAATTACCATGTTATAGTAATGTTGTAACACTCTCAAAATGAAACTATTCACACATATTTTTAATCCAAATGTTTAAATGTACATTTTCATAAACTCTAGTCTAGTCCTTTCATTTCATGGAGTTAAAAACTGAACCCTAGGGAAATGGAGTAATTTTCATGGTAGCATACCAAACAGCATGTGGTTTAGTTTTATGCTATTTCACCTCTTAAACAAGGAGGAGAACTCCAAAGGACTTAGGAATAAGTGGCTAAACGTAATTTGACTAAAAGGGTACCCTTCAGTAAGGCTTTGACTGTATTGGGCATGCACCCGACCACCTCTGAATATTAAACAACTTGGTGCTGTTTCAGTGGATCAAAACATTCTTTACTAGGCTTCCCATAGAGAGAGTGGAGGTGCTGGTGAGGCACTCTGCCTTCCCCTCACTGCCCCTTCTTTTAGCACACAGCCTGATGGGGCCTTCATCTCCCCAGGCACTGAGCCACCCATGTGTGAATTAAGAAGGAAAAAGATGCTAGTTCTCTCCCTCTCTTTGCCTCTTGTTAGCATAAACCTAATTTTCTCCCTTTCAACTTAAGCTATTTGGTAGTTTTAGGTTTATTCAGCAGTCTTTAAATCCTTTTATCCTTTTTCACCACAGACAGATTTGCTGAAATCCTGCACAGGATTAGCAGGGAGGGGAGTATGGAACTGTCTGATGGCTTGAACTCTTTCTATCCCCACAAGACTGCCCTATATCTAGGCATAATCATGTTTGTCTGTTTGTTTTTTCTCCTGCTATGTACTGTGTTCTGTACCATGCACAAGTTCTGTGCTAGGAGCCCAGAATATAGAGACAAGTAAGATACAATCATGGTCCTCAAGTTCACAGTTCTGGGAGAGGAGACTTGGGGAGGTGGAAACAGATAGCATACCAATAAAAGGTAAAACTAGAGCATAGGAAATAACTTGCTGAGTTTTAATAGCAGAACCAAGAGGAATTAGACTCTATAAGAAGGATTAAGCATACCTGTGAACACTGGGTCTAGATTAAGTTTGGATGAGGTCATTTTTCTGTTCTTTTGTTCTTTTTTTGGTTAATGAGTGTGCTTTCCTTTGATTTCTTGAAATGCAATGTAATGTGTTTTCCTCATTTTCTGTACTGGGATTTTGAGGTATATGCACTCCTGCCTCTATTTCAGACCCTGGTGAACCTCTGCAGCCGGTCTCCATGTAAAAACAAAGGCACTTGCGTTCAGGAAAAAGCCGAGTCTCGGTGCCTGTGTCCACCTGGATGGGCCGGTGCTTACTGTGATGTGCCCAATGTCTCCTGCGAGGTGGCAGCTTCCAGCAGAGGTGAGCTCTGCCCCCCTGGGCTTGAGGGTCATTCACTCAAATACTGACTGACCAGCAAGTGGTGTTTTAGGGCAGGAATTATTGTTGTGGGTTGAGAGGAAGGGGCACACAGAAGTAAATAGCAGGATTCTGGAGAAAGGGCCCAAGACAGAAGGTGAAAAGGTAGAGGAACAGGTTTAGAGATTCCAAAAAGAAATGTATTTGTATTGAAACTAAAACATGGTCTACTTGCAGGGTTTGTTTATTTTTAACACAAATATCTGGTGTTGAGGGTTGTGAACTAGACAAGAATAAAATGTGTGTTGACTGGCTTAGATTAGCTTGCTCTTTATTTGGTCTGACCCTGACACGTGTCATGTGCACTTTCATGACATTTCCCAGGAGTGCTTGTGGAGCACTTGTGCCAGCACTCAGGGATCTGTATCAGTGCCGGCAACACGCATCGCTGCCAGTGCCCCACGGGCTACACCGGGAGCTACTGCGAGGAGCAGCTGGATGAGTGCGCGTCCAATCCCTGCCAGCACGGAGCCACCTGCAGTGACTTCATTGGTGGATACAGATGCGAGGTGACTAAGATGAAGGGGCATACGTCAGAGAGCTCCCATAAGATTGTGCAACTGCTGTGAGCACTAGTATATTTGATTAAGCTGCTTTTGTCATATTTTTACAATTGATAGACTTTTTACCAATCACCATTATAGTGTTTACCAGTCACTTTTTTTCCAGCCTCCCTGTGGAATAAGTTAACATAGCCCTAGAGAGATATTTTCATAGAGGTGTGGAACCATCCACCACCACAGGGTTGTTTCCAAGATTCACAGTTGACATTCACCACCAGAGTGGATTTCCAGGGCCACCCAGTCCAGTGGCCCTTGGTGCTTTCCCTAAATCTCAGCTGGTGTAAGAACAGCCGCTTTCAAGGAATGTGTCTTTGACCCATGTCACTTCTGTATACAGCCATTGATCAATCAACTAAGAATTCTTTCAACAGAAATGTTGCTTAGCCTGTTCCTCATAGCGCTCTGGTAAGCATTACATGCTTATATTTGAGAAAATACCTGTCTTTTGAGGAACATGTCATTGTCTTAATGTCCGGACTGATCATGGTTATAGCAAGATGCTAACAAAACATTAGACACATGAATTTGATATCAATCCAGGCCACCAAGCAACACTGAGAAAAGCTTTGTTTCTCTACCACTGACAGCTGGCCCCCTCCTCTCGCCTGCCCCACCCCTGTCCTAGAGTTTCTCACACATACATGCATTTCCTGAAACTTGAGATTCATTAACACATCTTCACTTCCACCACACTCATGTATGACTGAATCAGTAGGATCCTCATCACGTACAAAGGAATGCATGTTTTAAGATGGGAAAACCTGCGCACAGGAGGAACACGTTTTACACAGGGGCATATCTGAAATAGCCCTTAGAATATTCAGGCCTTGCCTTCCCTTCAAAGTGGCTTCTTCAGCTGGAAGAGGAATAGGTCAGTGCTGATAAGCTGCATGTTGACCCTGTGCAGGATGGTTAATGGGGAGTGTGATGGTTCCAGAGAAATATATAAGAGCCAAGAGAGGGGAAGGGGTGTGTCACAGTAACTTTCCAGATCCCACTTGTTCTCATGGTCTGGTCTGTTTCCAACAGTGGTCCAATATGTCTTGTCCTTTTTGCTTCCTCCTGGCAGTGTGTCCCAGGATATCAGGGTGTCAACTGTGAGTATGAAGTGGATGAGTGCCAAAATCAACCATGCCAAAATGGAGGCACCTGTATCGACCTTGTGAACCATTTCAAGTGCTCCTGCCCGCCAGGCACTCGGGGTATGAAATCAGCCCTACCTGTCACCCATCCAGGGCATTCTCTAAGTTACAAATCCTTGCTTAGTGTTGAGGTTTAAAAAAAAAAAGGAAAGATAGACTCCCTTCATGTCAAGATTTTAGTTCTACATCCTGGTAATTTAAGCCATTTCATTCTCTCATTTCTTGCCTAGATCTGATGTTCTGACTCACATTCTCAGCTCTGTCTGGTTATCATTGACATCTTAACTTCTTGTGTTCCATGAAACACAGAATGTGGAACTGATATAATGTTGTAACAAAATTAGCCTGGTCATCAATATTTCTTGGGGCTTAAGGAAAAGCAACAAGTGACCCTTTGAGTAAATAGTTTGCATTTACCTACTTATGTAATTTTTTCCTAGCCAGTTCTTACCTCATAAGGTGGGGAAATGAATGAAATGAAAACCTTTGTCTATTTTTGAGGCTGTACCTTAAGATTTGCATTAAAGCCTAAAGAGTCAACCCTAGCCTGGGAAGGTAGAGCCAGCATTCGGCCTTGGTCATTGCCACTGCTTCCGAACAGTCGCTTACAGAGAGCTTTGAGTATTGTGTATTAGAAGAGATCTGGTTATGATGAAACCTGTTCCAAGCAGCCTGTGGTAAACAAAATGTAAGAGGCCATACAAGATGGTGAGAATTAATTCTCCTAAGTGCCAAAGGGAATAGAATGTCAGGGAGGTATTTATACTATCTTGGATCTCTGTCATGAAGTTTGATAATTTATCTTCCTGGAGGTCAGAGTTTGGCTAAATTAAAGTATAAGAGTATGCCACTAGTAGGCTAGTTATTGAGGAATGAGGTTAAAGGAGAAGAGAAAACCAAGGGCAAGCAGCCTTCAAATATTTGAATGTTTGTCATGTGAAAACGGCAATTCTCTACTGTTCTAGAAATCAGTGGTTGAAACAGAAGTCTATTTCAGTTTATTTTTAGTTTGTTTCTTTTATTAATTGTACTAGTTAGGACAGGTTAGGTTTTCTGGTTATAGCAAATTAAACTCCAAATCTTAGTAGTTTGACCCAATAATGGGTTTTATCAGTGAAATAAAGTCTGATGTGGATAGGACTACTTTTTCTATATTTTAGGTATGCAGTTTGAAACACTTGACCTCCAAGGTCTCCGTAACAAGGAAAGAGAGAGAGACATGTAGGGTTATGCAGTGGCTTTCCATGCAAACTGGAAGCAACACACACCGCTGTTGCTCATAGTCAGTTGGCCAGAACTAGTCAAATGGTTCCAAACTGACTGTAAGGTAGACTGGGAAATGTAGGAGAGCACAAGGATATTCACTGTAAACTAAAATCTTTGCTATACCACTGATTTTTTTTTATTAGCAATGTCCAGTCCTGGAATGGACTATATCATAAGGCAACAAAATTTCTCTCTCTTCTGAGCATTTCTTAAGAATGGCTTAGAATAATAGTGTCCCCAAATATAGAATTCTTGGTTGACAGTCTTTTTCTTTCAAAATATGCAATATGTCATCCCACTGCTTTAAGACTGCCGTGGTTTTTTTTGTTTTGTTTTGTTTTGTTTTTTTGTAGTTGTTTTTTAGGAGAAATCCCTTGTTAATCTTACTGAGGGTTGCTCATATGTAACGAGTTGCTTCCCTTTTGCTGCTTTCAAGATTCTCTCTTTTGTCTTATTGTTTTGAGAGTTTGATTATGATGTGTCTATGTATAGGTCTCTTTGAGTTTATCGTATTTGGAATCTGTTGAGCTACTGTCCCATGTATGCTTGATAGGTATGTGGAGTAGAATTTATTTCTTCTGGCTTCTTTGGCCATTGGGGAGCATTCCTGGTGACTCTGAAGGCCCATGACCTCGTTGTAAGAGTTACTGCAATACTGTTTCTATTCCCATATCCCTGAGCTTTGGATCTTGGCCTGGATGTGTTTCCAGTTCCCCCAAGTCCAGGCTCACTGTAAGAGTTCTACAGGCCGAGCTTGAGCTCGTTCCCACTAAATAGGTCTGTCCATTACTGGTGGTTCCATTCTGGTGGGAGAATGGGCATCTCTGTTCATTTTATTAGCAGTCCCTAAATATCAAATATTCTTTGAGACTGGGAGCACATACTGGTTTTGTTTGTTTTCAGTTTCTCTTTTTATTTAATTTAGTTTTTAAGTAGGTAATATCTGGACATGTTTAAAATTGAAATATATACGTTTAGAAAATGTGTACAGTAAAACTTTTATTTCTTTCCCATCACTACCACCTCCCACACCTACTTCTCCCTCTTCCACAAACAAGAAGCCACTACTTTCAGTTTCTTCTGGCTTTTTCTAGAGTTTTTATGTATCCTTCGGAACTCCTTTAAGCATACAGGAGTCAAATACAAATAGATATTATTTTCCCTGGTTTACTCTGAAGATAGAATAGTTGACACTTTTGCACTTGCTTCTTTAAAACTTAATGTAATTGGAGATCTTTCCATATCAATTTATGGAACTTCCTCAATCTGTTTTATAGCTGCACAGAATTTCCTTTCTTGGATATACCGTATTTTATTTAACCAGTGCCCTAATGATAGACATTTAGGTTGTCTTGCATGGGTCTTGCAATTATTTGTAGAATTGACTTTCAGAAATGGAATTGCTGGGTCAGAGAATATGTGCACTTGTAATTTGGTATATATTGCTGAATTGCAGTATACCAGCATGCATTCTTTACAATGTGGATGAACAAATTCTCATATATTTGAGTCATTTGGTTTTTCTTTTCTGTAAGTTCTCTATTCATATCTATATTCCCTTTTTCTATTAGTTTCTCAATCTTAGTATTTTACAGCAATTGTCTAGTCTCTGATATCAGTTACAAATATTTTCCCCTGTATATTGTTTTTTGTTCTTGGTTTTGTTTATGGTAATTTTTTCCATGCAGAACTTTTTAGTTTTTACAAGGGTTACTTGATCAATCACAGTAAATTTATGAATTAGTATAGTGGAAAGAATGACATTTTTATGGTGTGGAGTCTTCCTAACCAAATCGTGACATGTCTTTTCATTTTATTCAGGGTGCTTTTATGTCTTTTGGTAATGGTTATTTTAATGTTGTCATCATATAGGTATAGCACATTTCTTGTTAAGATTATTCTTGGATAGTTTCTCTTTCATTATTGCTATTGAAAATGAGATCTTTTCTTATGTTTCTTTCTTTTTCTTTTTAACAGTCTTGCTTATGTTAGTATATGCTATAAATACAAGTATTATAAATACAGAGCTGTTTTCCTTTCTTCTGTAACCTCTAATAATTTATCATGGTGTAAGTAATATTTAGAATAGTCATTGATTTATTTTGCTTCTTTTCAAAAATGTTTACAGATTTTCATGCCACATGGCTCATTTACATCCATAGTACATTAAATGAGTTTTGTTTCAAATGGAAAAACCTTTGAATTTACAGTAGAATATTTTCCCCTATATTTTTTCCAAATAAAAAAATAGAGCATTTTATACTGTTTTATGGGGGAAAAGTCAATGATTACAAAACTTAAAAATATGCATCAAAATTCCGTTCCAATTCTTACCTACATTTTTATATCCTGTACTTGTAATGTGTGTATTTACTAAGTTATGTTCTTTTGTGAGTGGTTTTTAATTTTTTTGAATGAAAATGAATAAATTAATGAAAATTTCTTGGGTCTCTCTAGAGCTCCAGTTTCCTTTTCTCTAAGGTAGACAAAGAAGTAGTACCGTACTGTACTGGATTGTGTAGGAAAATGCGTGTGAAACTCTAAGCATACTCTCCTTGGTTATTGCTGCTCCCTGGGAGAATAGCAGCTGTCATAGATCAAGAGTGGTGCTTTTCCCTGCCGGACCTAGAAGGTCCCACTACATATAGGCTATGAAATTCCAACAAGGATGGCCGTCCCTTGCCAGAAAACAGTGTTCAAAGGATTTTCATAATTCTGTGCCTCCCCTGCCACTCCCCCAGGCCTACTCTGTGAGGAGAACATCGATGACTGTGCAGGGGGTCCCCGCTGCCTTCATGGTGGCCAGTGTGTGGACAGGATTGGGGGCTACAGCTGTCGCTGCTTGCCTGGCTTTGCTGGTGAGCGGTGTGAGGGGGACATCAACGAGTGCCTCTCCAGCCCCTGCAGCTCGGAGGGAAGCCTGGACTGCATACAGCTCACCAACGACTACCTGTGTGTCTGCCGCAACGCCTTCACTGGTGAGAACCTCCCCGGCACTCTTGCTTTGAGGGAGCTATTAGCGAGGAAACTGGGCCCTGAATGTCTTGTCCCAGGCCCAAGTAAAGCTTTTCTTATATGTGGAAAAAACTAGATTAGCTTAATGTAACAGCCCAATTTTTCCCAAAGTCTGTGCTCCATGCAATGTATAATCTAGCTCTACCTTGTATTTTTCCTGAGACTCTTTCCCTTTGGTATGCATTGATTTTATCATGCCGTACTCCAAATATAGAAGAATAATAGAGTGTTGAGAGTAGTTGAACAAAATAACATTTTGATTTCAGGAACCTTACATCTAACTCTGGTTTTATTAGCTAGCCTCTTTGGCATGTAATGACTCGAGTTACTAGGTAGTTCCTGCCATTGGCACTTGCTTTCTACTTCTAGATCCCAGGGAAGCTTAGGACCTTCAGTTTGGACATGTTTAGCCAAAAATCAGTTAATGGGGGTGAAGCAGTCATAAGTGCACCTGCACTGCTTAGACTTCGCCATGCTCCCAGTCTCTTTCCAAGCTTCTTTTTACATCACAGGGTTTAAAGATAACCAAGCCCTATTTTAGATAGGGGCTTTATCATAAGCAGCTTTTGTTCACCTCTGGAGAAGGTCAGCTTAGGGGCTTTTTGGTACTAAAATAGTTGTTTGTTTCTACCACAGTTTCATATTAGCCACGATGTGTCTGGGAGACCGGAGGTGCAAACCTGGCTCCTTTTCCTTCTTTCACTCCTGGGTCCCCTTTACCTGGAAATGCACATGCACCCCACAGTAAGGAGCAAACAGGAGAAAGAGGGAATGAAGACCACTGTGAATAACTATACCACAAACAAGGAGTACTGTCTGCATTTTCCACGCTTGTGAATGAAAAAAAAATCCCTGAGCTCTTTGAGCATGTGCAAACATGACCCCACTGATTGCAGTTATTGTCAGATACTGTTGTTGGGATGACCAGTGAGGGTCCAGTGGTCCATGTGATGGCAGCTCCTGCTCAGTGGCTGCTGCTGTGACTTGAAGAGACAAATATCTGTAACTCTTGCCTCTTTATTCTGGTTGGCCAAAAACATACAATTTTTTTAAGCCACCTGCCTCTTCCCTTCTAAGTGACTGCAGGCCAGAGTGGGCCCATCTTCTGTTATTTGCCGAGACACCACCTCCATGGTTTCAGCTACTTAGTTCACTTTATCATTGATCAGTGACCTAGAAATGTCTTCTCTTTCAGAACTGTTTTCAAAGAAAATTAATACTGGGAAAATTAAGCCATATTTCAAAGCAGTGCCAGTCAGGTTACAGAAAGTGATTGTAAAGAAACACTTCCAATGAAAATTCTCTAACTGGAAGTCATCATATAGAATGCGTTGGCCTGGTATAACATCTTCTTTGAAGTAGACTATATTAACAAAATACAGACTTATGAAAAGTGCCTTCAAAAAACAGAGGTGTCATTTTCTCTTTCCTCTTTCTTTCTTTTTTTTTTTTTTTTGGTATGATTTGAGTCACTTATCATATCATCTTCCTTTGTGAGTTGGTTTGGGGTTATATGCAATGTACTTACACTTACTAGGTAGGCAGAATGAGTGGAGCTGGTCTAAGCCTGAGATGGGGCCAGTCATGCTGAGATCCAGCCAGTGTCTTCTGTCTTCTCATATTCCCAGGAGATTGGAACTGAACTGTTTATACTTCTTGCTCCATCCCTAACTCTTAAGTCTAGGCCACATGCTAGTGGCATTCTGTTCAAAAACTTGCAGTTACTACTTCTGCCTTTTAAAAATCCCTTTTCTTTTTCTGCCCTGAGGCCGTCACTGTGAGACCTTCATGGATGTGTGTCCTCAGATGCCTTGCCTGAATGGAGGAACCTGTGCTGTGGCCAGCAACATGCCTGATGGTTTCATTTGTCGTTGTCCCCCGGTAGGTGCCCCAGTGCTGATTTAAGAAGCATATTCTCTTTTGTGTAGTCTCTGACAGCTGAGGTTAAACCCAGTTTTTTTGAGCTCCATGGTGGAGAGTTTTTCAGTTTCAGCTACTTCAGAAGAACATGCCTGGAGTTTCCCTTTTAATGCTGTGTTTATACCCTCCCAGAAACAGGGAGCTCCCTTATCTGTGACTGTCAATCATCAGAAGCAATAAAGGAAAACCACAAGAGGTGGAGGAATATTTTTGGTATCAGGACTAGTGTCTCCAGCTTCTCGGCTCTGTGCTGGAGAACAGTCTTGCTGCCCAAGTCAGGCCAGAGTTGATTAGAAACGCTACTCATGCTCTTTTCCAGGAACCATTCGGGAGTGAGCTGCTTCTTATACTAGAAATTTTAACCTTGTGCTGTGCAAAGTCTTTTGCTGCTGCCAGAGGCTGAAACCATCCTGAAATGGAGATCACTATGGAGGGAAATGCCAAAAGGAAACCTCTCCAGTAATCTTGGCTTAGGTTGAACAGGAAGTGTAAGAATGAAATAAGACATGAAATTTTTTCAGATACCTGAAACTCCAGAAGTGATTTTCCCCCCAGTAAAGTCATTGTCTGAGTGATACAATGATGGCTAGAAAAGGCACCTATAGAAGATGACTTTCAACCCACCATGACTGTAGACTTAATTTCTACAAGTGAAAGAACTCTGCATTCACCCCTTGAGACCATCGACCCCAGCCTGTAGGTTGACTTGAAGAGGTCGTCTCCTGGAACTTGGCCCAGGAGGCTGCATAGAAGGATATTAGCCAGGTGTCTAGTCTCTATCTTCCTATAGGTGTGACAGAGAGGGAACTGGAAGGGGGAAATGGGGCAGGCTCTCAGGAGTCCTACTGTCAACCTCATTTCTTCACCAATTTCTACAGGGATTCTCTGGGGCAAGATGCCAGAGCAGCTGTGGACAAGTGAAGTGTCGGCGAGGGGAACAGTGTGTGCACACTGCCTCAGGACCCCGCTGCTTCTGCCCCAACCCCCAGGAGTGTGAGCCAGGCTGTGCCAGTAGCCCCTGCCAGCATGGGGGTACCTGCTACCCTCAGCGCCAGCCTCCTTATTACTCTTGCCAGTGTCCTCCACCATTCTGGGGCAGCCACTGCGAACAGTCCATGGCTGCCACCAGCACCCCTTCTGCCACCTGTCTGAGCCAGTATTGTGCTGACAAAGCTCGGGATGGTGTCTGTGATGAGGCCTGCAACAGCTACGCCTGCCAGTGGGATGGGGGCGACTGTTCCCTTACCATGGAGAACCC
>PVKY010013760.1:0-10856 GCA_004027775.1 Bradypus variegatus | reverse complement strand
AGGGACAAACAGAGGCCAGCAGGCTGGGCCTGGAACCCACAGGGATCGTCCTCAGATGCAGGCCGCCTCGGGAATTCCGCTCCCTTCTAGCAAGCCAGGCTCCAGGCGAGAGAGCGGGAAGGTGGCGGCAGCGCCGTCCATTGGCAATGCGGGAGCCTGCGTGCCAGAACCAAACAACACGGAAAATGCAAAACAATGAGGATGATGGCTTTGGAGAAATCAAAGTGAATCCATTAGTAATAGGAAGCATGGGGAGGTGGAAGAAAAAGCTGAAACACTGAAGCGTAAAATTCTTTCATTCTGCAAAATAGGCCCGTGTTTCTATTAACAACTAAATAGATATACATTGAGAAACAGACACTAAAGAACATTTGTTATTTGCCTTTAGCAAAAAAAAGTCACAATTTTATTTTTAAAAACAAACCAAAATCTGAACAGCTAAAGGTATAATAAAAAGATAGAAAGTCAAGAAATGAAGATAACGATAAAAGGAACAAATAAATATGCAACAAAATATTTACTTTATCCAATTAAAGATATGCTTACTGTAAAATGACAAAGGATGATTCAAAATAAGACTTGGCCAATTCAAAACTCAAATAAAAGAAAAAGGATTCTATATTTCAGATCAAACAGAAATGAGAAATATGTGAAAGTAAAAAGGTATTATAGAATGTTAATAGGCAGTGCTGACAACGTAAAATAATACTGCATCTGTATTTCCACAAACAACAGCTCTACACAAAGCAAAAGCAGTTAGCTGTGCCGGGAGAAGGGTAAAGAATGAGGTAAAAATTCACTCTGCTGAGTGAAAGAGCCAGACGCAAAAGGCCACACACGGGATGATTGCACTTGTGTGAAACATCCCGAGCAGACGACCCAGAGAGACAGAGCACACGAGAGAGCATGTCCGGGCCTGGCGGGGGTCATGGAAACGGGTACGGGGTCTCCCTTTCGGGCAGAGAAAATGTTCTGGCACCAGATAGTGGTGACGATTACACAGCATCCCAAGTGTACCTAATGTCACTGAATTGTTCACTTTTAAAATGGTTAAAATAGTAAAATTTACGTTATGTGCATTTTACCACAATATATAAAAAAAATAACACTAAGAATAAAAAATCGCCAGGTTCCTCCTGGCCGTGTGGGGGCGGATTGCTGCTGGGTCTGACTCAAGACCTGAGGATCGGGTGGGAGAGCTGACCGCCTCCAGGGGCGACTTCGGAGGGGCAGTCGGAGGTCACGGCCAGCGTCCAAAGGGCCCGGCGGGCTTGGGGGGCTTGGCCAAGAGGATTGGTGGTCTCATCTGGCTACTCACTCTGTCCAGTGACTGGGTGGGCCGTGTCTGTCCAGCGCGGCCTGGAGCACCGGAGCAGATGGGGTAACTGAGCAGCAGGGACGGCCGGAGGCAGACGCTGGCCGCGGGGTCTCGAGCCTGATCAGGCCAGGGTCCCAGGGCGTGAACCGGTGGGGCGCAGTGCAGGTGGGTGCCTTAGAGGTAGCGCAGAAACCCAGGGGACAGGGGAGGTGAGGGAGGTAACAAGCACTGCATTTCTGCCTTGTGACATAAGGGCTCCCAAAATCTAGATGACCGTAATTGATGGAGTAGAATTAATCGACGCTTTGGGGCACTGACCAGCTCCCCTAACTGATGGCATGGGAGGGCACAGCAGAGCTTTGGCCAACACAGGAGGCTGTAGCTGACCACACTGTAGTTACATATGCACCAGAAACAAGAACAAAAACGAGAAGCCCAGGCCACTTGCTAATGAAAGACTCTTGCTTCAGTGACAAATGGATCAAGGAGGAAATGAAGAATATAGCAAAATGCTTCTTCAATTGCAAGATAATGGAAACATTGCACATACAATCTTAGGGATGCAGTCCCAGCGGCACTGAAGGATTTTCAGGGCTTTAAGTGTCTTCTTTACAAAAAACAGAGAAGGAGCAGACTCTGCCATTTACGGCTTTAAGACGGTCTAAGGAAACTGGAGGGGAAAATAATAATATAGAAGTAGAAATAATGGCATTTAAATATAAAAAACTGAAATTAGTCACTAAAGCCAGGAGCTCGTCCAAACAAAACAAACTTGAGGGACATTAGGATCAAATCCAGGCCAGGTTCCTCAGCCTCCACCAACGGCGGCTGCTCGGTTCTCCGTGTTGGGTCCGTCGCGGGCGCTGTGAGGCACTGAGCCACATCTCCGGCCTCTACCCTCGAGATGCTGGGAACTTCCAGCCATGACAACCAAAAGCATCTCCAGACATCACCAACTATCCCGCAGGTGAAAACCTCTGGTGGGGAAGCCCCGTTCGAGAATAAAAGATCAGGAACCACAGGCCTTGTATCTGAAAGATTATCTGGGAGAATCCTCTCTCCTTTCAAGGAACAAATACTTTTTCTATTATTCACCTTGTTTCTGGACATTCTCTGAGGTACACATCATGTGATCAGAAGACCTGAGATAAAGTGAGGACCCAGAAATTACTATTTCAGGGTATGGCAATAAGCAAGGAGCAGGAAAAGACCCAGGGCTTTGAAACAGGATTATGGGAAGGAATCATTTCTTGTTGATGAGTAACAACAATAGAATCTCTGATTACACATCTTCGGATTGATTACACGTTGGAGGAAAAGGCTATGAAGTGTAGCCCAGCCAGGAATTAGCAGCCTTTGGGGACAAATCATCTTATCAGCATGAGTAACAAAAGTTCCTTTCCTCCAGGCCCCAGCTGTGGGGGACCCAAAGTGCCTTCTGGGCATGGCCGGAGGGCCCCCCCCTGCTCACGAAGAGGTCGTGGGGTCTGTCCAGCACAGGTGTCATCTTCTGCTCTGGCCCACCTGCTGTCCGCTTCCTCCTGGGTGCTTCGCTGACCTGCCCAGAAGAAGAGAGAGCACTGGGGGCTGTGTCCGAGGCATCGTCTGTGCTCTGGGCAGTGGGGAGACAGATCAAGGAAGGGGTCTGGGATGTGGCTTCCCTAGAAAGCTCTAGGGACCTGGGTTTCCTGGCCCATGGAAGTCCCTCAGGGGGCCAGCTCCCTGGCACAGGGACAGGAGCTCAGCCGAAGTGATGGCCATGGGGCCAACTCCTCCTTCCTGCCCTTGCTCGGGGGACCCCATCAGCATTGCACCTGTAGCAAGAGTGTAGACAAGGCACAAAAGAGGCCTGTCCGCTTCCGTCACCTGCTGCAGCCGCGCCAGGGGTTTGGTCTTACCTTTCAAAGTAAGGTTTGGGGTTTTTATAAACGAATTTAGCTCCCTCGTTAATTTAACTCCAAAGAGAATAGCTCAGCAGTTGCTCAGGGTGATCAGACAGGAGGGTGTTAGGGGTTGAATTGTGCCCCCTAAAATGGTACATTAGGTCCTAACCCTGGGAGCTGTGAAGTGACCTTGTTTGAAAATAGTTGCTGCAGGTGGAGCTCGTGGAGAAGAGGTTGCTCAGCACAAGACAGGCCCTTAGGCCGACAGGACTGGAACCCTAAGAAGAGAGAGGACACATGGACATGGAGGATCCCAGGGAGACAGCCAGGCGAGGATGGGGGCAGGCAGGGGAGCGGAGTGCCCACAGGCCCAGGGGCACCAGGGCTGGCTGCCACCAAATGCTGGACAAGGCTGGAAGGATCTGGGCCTGTGGGATTGTAGAGGATGAACACCCTGAATTTGGACTGCAGACCCCCAGAACCTTGAGGGAACACCTTTCTACTGTTTTAAGACATCCAGTTTGTGGGACTTTGCTATGGTAGCCTCAAAAAACCAAGTCAGAAGGTGACCACAATTTCAGCCTGTGTCTGTCGTCCCAGGCAACTGTGAAAGCTCTTTCACCCTTAAAAGTGACCCAGTGTGGACAAAACTCTAGGTTCCCCCTGCCCTGCAGGGATGGTTATCCACCTGTGCAGCACTGTGTGGAGAAAGTCTCTTTCAAGACATCTGGAAAAGGCCTCCTTTCCAGCACTGAGCATGAGGACAGTTTGGGGCCCTTTTGGGTGGAAACCCCAAGGCCAGCCAGGGCCAGCCTCCTGACAGGCACTGTAGAAATGGGGCGGGTCCTTTCTCGGTGGCTCAGGGTTTCCCACCTGCCCACTGCCCGGGCCTGGCCTCTGGGGCTCCCCCAGCTCACGGAAGAATGTCTTTCTTTCCTTCCACTGTCCTACCCCTCTCTGTTCCCTCTGCTTGCCACCCCACTGTCTGAGTTCTCTTCGGAAAGCAGGTTTCATTGTACGCTGTACTTGCTTGAAAGTGGTGGCATCTCTCCAGGGCTTTGCTGGGTCAGCTATGTTTACTTCTAGGCACCTGGATGGATGTTTTCTGGGCTCTGGGGCCTGCACCGGGGCAGACGGATGCCATCCTCACTTGTGACAGCTTCCGTCTACTGGGGAGCATGGCTTCCAACACAGGGTCCCTGGTTAGACTGAGGAGCTCTCAGGGACTGTGGACAAACCAGAGGCTGTTGTGCCCCAGTGAGCTCAGGGAGGGCTTCCTGGAAGAGGGGTTGGTGTCTTAGCTGAGTCTTGAAAGACATACAGGAAGTGGCTGGTGGGCAAGGTGGGAAGGTGATCCCTGCGGAGGGACCGGCGAGCCCCTCGCAGGCTGCTGAGAGCAGGTATGTATGTAGAGCACATGCTGCCTGGGAGAGGCCGGGGGAGGCTGAGGCCTGGGCTCAACCTCACATGCTGTGCGGGGGCTTGGCCCATGGGGGAGCTCAGGGGTGTGTGGGTGAACATGGAGGTGCCTGGGGAGCTTGAGGGAGCCTGTGGGAGCCTGGGGGCAGCTGGGGGAGTCTGTGGACATCTGGGGGAGCCTGGGGGCATCTGGGGAAGACTGGGGGAGCCTGGGGGCATCTGGAGGAGTCTGTGATGCTGGAGGAGCCTGGATGGGCTTGGAGGAGCCTTGGGAGCACCTGAAGGTGCCTGGGGTCCTAGGGGGTCTGGGAAGCCTGAGGGAGGGGGGCTGGGGGAGCAGGGGGAGACTGAAGGGTCCTGGAGGGTCCTGGAGGGGTCTGGGGGAGCCTGGGCCCCTGCTTTCTGGCTCGCTGATTCCAAGTAAGTTCTACAAAGCCCCAAATGACCTTCCAAAGAGGTTAAAGATGGGGTTGAAGAGACCCCCAATATGTGGGAGTGCCCCAGCATGAGATACAGACGGGGCCCCAGGCTGTGGACGAGTGCTGGGGGATGGTGTGGGACTGTGTGTGCCACTGAGCAGCGCTGGGCATACCTGGGTCTTTGGGGGAGAGGCCACTCACGTGGACAGGAAGTGCAGTGGGCCTGGCTAGTGGTCATCACCCCCCAGCAGCCCCTTGCAGAGCGTCCAGTGCCCCCAGCACCTGGCACCTGGGGTCCACAGGGTGCGGGCTTGTCAGTGCTTGGGCAGAGGCCCCCGTGTTCCGAAAGCAAAGCGGCCATGTGGCAGGCAGAGGCAGGTGGCCACGTCCCGCAGCCTGGGTTTCCTGAGAGGTCCACAACAGCTAGTGGGTCAAGGAACGGCTGTAGTTGGGAAAACTCCCAGGAAAATGCACTGAAGAGGGAAGGGGCAGATCCAGAGAGGAAGGCAAGTCCTGAGCATGTGGGAATTGCAAACTAACTTTAAAAACCAGAATGAAAGGAGGGAAGGCTCGGGCGGCGGACGTGCCAGTGCGGGGGCTTGGCCGGATGGCGGCTCTTCCCGGTGTTTCATGTGTGAGATACCCTTTGATTAATTTCCCCAGACTTCACCAGAGTTACACCAGCAGAACTCCCTGGAGGGTGATCAGTGAGCAGAGGCGGGCAGTGACTCATGCTGGAAAGAACCCGACCGACAGAGCCCTCCCAGCCCCAGAAAGCATCTCCGTCCTCAAGCGATGGGAACGGCCTCGGAGCCGCCGCCTTGGCCTGGGCTCACAAAGATAGTGCAGGCCGAGCTCTGAGGAACGGGGGTGCGTGTGTGGGGTGTGCACGCGTGCGCAGACACGTGCCCGGGCTCTGGCTGTGCGTCCCCAAGGAAAGCTGGCAGGGGCATCTAGCATGCATGCGTCCTCTTGGGGTGGCCTTCCCAGGACGGCGGGATCTGCCAGGCCCTCAGGGTTCAGATTCCCAGGAAAACAGCGGAAGTGGGGGCTGAGGGAGCTCCCCGACTCCGCTGCCACCCCAAGCTGGGAGTCGCCTCCTCTGGCTGGACCTGAGCACGAAGGGCTGCCCGGCTGCCCAAGCTCTTGCTTGAAGGCTGGGGTGGCAGCAGACGGAAAGTTGTCCCCTTCCGGGACGTGGTGGGGGAAGAGGACAAAGCGGACGCCATGTGCCTCCTGGTCTAGAAATGGAACATGTAAGGGAGGGTGTGTTTTCTCTCAAAGCGAGGTGGGGTGGCAGGTCCTGCGGTGGCTGCAGAGTGGCCCCACCTGCACCCACAGCCCGGGGCTCCCCTGGAGCCAGCAGTTGGGAACCAACCAAATCTGTCTTCACAGTTCAGAACCGGGAGCCTTCACGTGCAGTTTCAGTGTGAAGCACGCTCCAGGCCGGCCCTCCACTAAGCGCCGCGGATGCAGTTTGTTTTAAGAGCACAGGAATTCACGGCCCTCCAGGTCAGTGATATAAAAATACTATAATTGCACAAGGCAATTTGTCTCCACACTCAACTCCCGTGGAATTGCTTAAGCACGGATAAGAACCAGCTTGTTACTGACGCAGTGGTAATACTCTGTAAAGGGCAGCATGGTGGTTCCATCTTTGGAAGACATTGTTACCCCTGGGGAAGGTCAACGGGCAGGGATGCGTGTGGATGGAGAGCAAGGGCTCAGACTCTCGCTTCTGCCAGCCAGGGAGCCTGGCTGGGAACATGACCTTTGTGGGACTCGGGTTTCCCGCCCCTGGCAGGGACCGTGTCAGCCCCCAGCCCACGGGTTTAAATGAGTCAAGATGGGAAGCAGGATCAGAACAGGGCACGGCCGAGGTGCGCAGTCACCGCTGGAGGATGTGACTGCAGGCCGCTGGGCATGGCAAGCAGCGGGGGACTGCGGGGGCTGCTGGGGGCTGCAGGGGTCACAGCTGAGTGGCCCTGAGAACCCACCTGGGAGCACGTTACAAATGCAAACACCTGCACAGGTTCACAGCCAAGCATTACATGGCAAAGGCAAGGAAGTCACCATTGCAAAGATTCTGAATTCCTCGCATGGGGAAGAACAACGTGGTGAGTGTAGGATTACCTTATACAATGTGGAGGTGTTGCGATGGAAAGGGTGGGAGAAGAGGGCTGACCCGCTGGGTAATGGGGACAAGAGGCTCAAGGCAAGGGAGGACTGAACAAGGAGGACTTCCAAGGCCATGCCTGCGGGCGGAAGGGCCAAATGTGCACCTCCAGCTGCCGTTTGCACTTTGCATTCAGCTGGGTAAGTGAAAAGGCCGCCTGCATAGGGCGTGGCCGGGAAGGTTCCCTTTCCAAGAAAGGATTTTCCAGAAGACAAAGACACTTGACCTGCAGGGGCTTTAGGAGAAATGGAACAATGCAACACACCCCAATTAGCAATCCCTGGTGATGCACCCGTTTCAGACCAGCAGAGAGAGCTTCTCGGAACAGACAAGCATGCATGACCAGTGACAAGTCAACGTATGTCTGCTCCTTGCTGTTTAAGACCCCCCTATGTAACATGGAAACTTAAGTTCAGCCAACCAGGACCTGGTCTGCGTTGGCCCTACATGAGTGTCTGTGTCCCGGTGGAGCGCCTTTCACTGCTCACATACACTCCCGTGATTCAGATCTTGTCTAATATATATTTTTAACAGGCTGCCGTTATTTGTTGGTGCAAAACACTATGTGCTAAGACAGAATGGATAAGGGCCAGTGGTTCTTCCTGATACACTGATGTAGTTTCCCTACTTACCAATTGGGTGAGCGTGACATGGCAGGAGAGGCCGCATTTGTTTGCAAAAGTAGAGTGGATACGTACACTTCCCTGGCACACCTCCCTGGAAGTGGTCAGCCCTCCTCCTTGGGTTGAGCCAAATGGACTTGCCATGTAAATCTATTGACTCAACAAATTACTGAGCAGTTACTATCTGCAAAGCACCCTACTAGGGCTGGGGGTCCAGCAGGAAACAATACGGATGATGACCACTCCCTCCCGGGGCTTACACTGCAGTTGGTGGAGACAGACAACCAAGGCAGGAAAGCAAATTCAACCTTTGCCCCTCATCCTGTTGTGTCTCCCAAAGGGACAAAATGAAGAAGCACTGCTGATGACTTAAGTGCAGACCCCAAACTCTGCTTCCAGCATGGAATCAAACCTTCAGACGATTCCAGAGGCTCTTCAAATCATGTGATCTTATGTTTCTCCGTAGAAGGGGCCACCCAGGGCCTAGGAAAGGTGACCGGCTGCTGCCACGGCCTGTTTTCAATGGTACGGCTACGATTAAACACAAGGTACCCACGCACTCTTGCCAGTGCTCTCTCCACAGTAGCCCAACATGCATTGTTTTTTTGTTTTTTGTTTTTTTTTCTTTTTTCTGCCCGTTGTTCACATTGGTTAATTTTTGTGGCTCTACCTTCCAGATCACAGATTCTTTCCTCCATCCTCTCCATCCTGTTGGCAAGTCCAAATGCTGAGCCTTCAGCTGCATTACTGCATTTTCTAGTTCTCAAGTTTCCATTCAGTTCTTCTTTATATCTTCTATTTCTTTGCAGAGCTTTCTGCTTTTTCATTTGTGTCAAGCAGGTCTGTTGTTACTCATTGAACAATTTTTATGATGGCTGCTTTGAAACCTTTGCCAGATCATTCTGCTACCTCCGTCATCTCGGCGTTGGCATCTCCTGATTATCTTGTTTCATTCAGTTTGAGATTTTCCTGGTTATTTCAGTGAGTCTTTTCAGGTGATATCTGGACATACTAAAATTAAGCTCTAAGACTTCATCTTAGAAATCTGTTTTAGCTGGTTTTTCAGGCTTCTCTGCTGGCAGGGGAAGAGGACAGGCTTCACCTCGTTACCGCAGGTGGGCATGGAAGTCCATGTTCTCCATTCAGCCTCCAATGACAAAAAAGGGGTGGAGGTGGCTGTCCCAGGTCCCTATGTGGCCCTGTCTGACCCCACTCCTGCAGGATAGTGAGCAGCACCTCGTAGCTGCTGGCTGGGGGGGGAGTCCCAGTTCCTTGCTCCTCCTGGGGGTTACCTGTGACCCTGGGGAGAAGTGTCTTCTTCTAGCATACGACTAACTATTTAAATGCATAGGTTGGGGTTTTTGTCTTGCCTGGTTCACGAAAGCCACGTGAATGTCAGGTGCAAATATGTGTCAGGACTGGCTTGTGTTTACAACTCTCACAGGTGGGTTTCCTCCCTTTTCTGCTCAGCTCCATGGAATTTTCCTTGAAGTCCCCCAAGCATACTCATGGGAACGCTGTGGCCCATTGGTGGGGCGGGGGTGGGGTGGGTCTCAGGTTCATGGGGAGAGGGTGTCTCGTTAGACCCCCACCCAGAGAGTCTGTGCGCTCTTCAGTACACCAAAGCTGAAGTGCCAGTGTGTCCGGGTCTGCAAATGCCCCTGGGGTGCCAGCAGCTTCCTTGCTCTGCTCCTCTCCCTCTCTCTCTCTTAAATGTTATCTTAGCATGCTCATTTCTTACTATTTTGTTTGATATTCATTGCTTTTAAGAAGATGTAAACATTTTATCCAGCATTGTTATTGGTTTTCAGCAGGAATTTGGTTTGAGCAACTTAGTTTGCTTGTCCTTGGAAGCAGAAGGTTTAAACATTTTTTAAAGGGACTTTCTAGTTTGGGCTCCTTTGGTTGCAGGTGAGAGAGATTTGCTCAGGGTGACCAGGAAGCCCCAGGGCAGGGAGTGAGAGCCGGCTGCTGCCCGGTCAACATGCCCAGGTACACCTGCAAGACTCGTTCCTGAGCCCTGACAGGGGCTGTGAGCCCTGGGCGGTGCCTGAGCCTGTGCGGGTCACCACAGAACACACGGCCACGGACCGGAAGGCCATCCTGGGTGGAGGTGGCGGCTCCCTGCCCCGGGTGTCCCCCGCCAGCCAGCCCTCTCCTCCTCGTGGGCACTGCTTCTTTCTCTCTCCAGCCTGCTCCGGGCCCCGGGCCCCGCCCCACCACGAACTCCAGCTCTGCATCCTTCTGGCTTCAGCTCTCGCAGCTGGTGAGCTCACGCTCTGTTTCCCCGTTCCCCAGAGGACTCTGCTTGGCCGGCTTGTCTCCGTGATCCAGGCCACCCATGCCCTGGGCAGCTCGGAGGGTGGCTGCCCTTGGGCCATCCAGTGTCCGCCCTGCTCCAATCCGCGGGGCGGGGGCGGCCTTGCGGAGACCAGGGCTGTTTACACGGCAGAGCCGGGGGCAGGAAGACGCTGTCAACACAAAGGACATAAACATGAAGGCAGGGAGCACACATTTTGTTTTTGTATTTTTACTTTTATGGATTCTTACAACCCCAAAAATGGACAGTGGGAGGGGCTGTGTCTGCAGGGTCAGCCAGACCATCCAACGGACAGAATGTGCAATTTTTTCCGCCTTCATTATCTTTATTTTTTTAATCTGTGAATTGTTGGGTCAATTCCAACACAATAAAGAGCCAGAGTTTGCTAATCTTGGCATCAAACTGATGTGTTTTTAGGATCTGAGCAAAACTAAAGAAGTAACAAGTTAAAGAAGTAAAACTAAAGTAAAGAAGTAACATACTCTTTGGAGGAGTCTGTTTAAAAACAAACAGAAATGAACAAAAACTCTGGACCCAGAGCTGAGTGAATGTTCCGCCCAGCCGTGCTGAACAGCTGAGAGTTTGCGCCTGCCCTGAACGTGCGAAGACGGAAGGGCTTCTAGACCAATCTGTCCCTCGAGGTGTTGGGGGGCCCCTTGTCTCCCCTCTGCAGCTCCCCTCCCATGGCAGTGGGAAGG
>PVKY010013759.1:0-10870 GCA_004027775.1 Bradypus variegatus | reverse complement strand
AGGCCGCAGGCCTTGGCTCTCCCAGGGCAGCAGGGAGGTGGTGTTTGGGAAGGAGACGGACCAGGCTCTGGGCTCGTGGGGGGAGGGGAGCGGCTGTGCCGTGACTAAGGCCAAGTGCTCCCGGGGTGCCTGGGCCCCAGGGTGCCTGGCCTGGGAGCCCAAGGAAGCTGCGCCTCCCCGTCCTGGGGAGACAGCTCTGTCCGTGCCTGAGCAAGCTCCGGAGCCAGCTGCTGGGGCGTTGGGGGGCCCTGGCAGCAGGGCAGGGCCATTGGAGTGGGGGGTGGGGAGGAGGCCGCAGACAGCCGGGGTTTGGCTGAGCACCCTTCCGGGTGCTTCCTGGGTAGGACGATGGTAGTTTGTGGAATCCATGGTGGGGTGGGCCTGGAGCAGCAGCATGCGGGAGGCAGTGCGATAATGTCATTATTTTACAATAAAATGTCATCTTGAGGAAACCTCCCGGTGCAGGCAACGGTGGGGTGAGTTACGGTCGGGCTGGCCAATGTCCCCTCGGTCGAGTTGTACCCGCACCTGGTTAGTTACAGTAGCTTCCCGCTGTAGTTAATGGTAGTGAGTACAGGAGGTGCTGGGTGTGGCGCCAGCCCCCGGCAGTGTGACGTTTGGGGAGCAGCTCCCACCTGAGCACAAAGCCAGCAGCCCTCTCCTCCCTGGCTCGGGACCCCCTTAGCGCTTTACGGAGCTGAGGTTCTTCCCGGGGCCCCCTGCAGTGATTCTCCTGGTGCGAAGGCCGGGGAGTGGCCTGTCCGGCTTGCCGTCCCCCTTTCTGTTGAAGGGTCACCTAGAGTTTGGCGGCGTGCGTGGGCCGGGCCCCTGGCTGGCTGGGCTGTTCCCGGCACCAAATGCCGGGGGAGTAGCAGCTCCCCAGGCCTGCCCTCCTGCCCCAGAGAGGCTTCTGGCCTTATCTGGGTGATGGGCGTCTTGCCCGGGCCCTGGTGGGAGAGGCGCAGGTGCACTTGCGTCTGTGCTCCCCGCGCCTTGACCCTGCTGGCCTGTCCCGGGAGCCGGGGAGCCCCCGGGTGTGGTGGGGTCACACACTTGGACCTGAACTCCCTTACGGCCAGCAGTTCTCTCGCCTGAGTCTTGCCTGTTCTCCGCCGTGCCCCCGCCCCAGTGAGGATCTGCGTGTTGTGAGGGGGCGTTGACGGGGGATGGCAGGGAGCCCCCCGGAGCCTGCGTGGCCTGTCGGAAGGCGGGTCACCGATGTGCTCAGATCGAAGTGGATCACCAGGTCCAAGCCAGGTGTGGGGTGTGGGTGATGCAGACACCCCCAGGGAAGCCCCCCTGAGATGAGCAGGCTCCGGCCGACACTTTCTGTGCCTTTCCAGCGGCCTTCGGCTCGGGGTGATGCTCTGGTTGTGTCGGAACTGGGCTGCTTCCTATTTGGCCGTGGCTCCCCATGGGGCAGCACTGGCCCCAGCCACCTGGGTCCCCCGTCCAGCTCGGGTGTCTCACCCTGCACAGCTGTGCCGTGGCGGCCCCAGGTCCTGCCTCCTGGCGGGTGACGAGCAAAGCTGGAGTGTTCAGCTGCCCCAGGAAGTTGCCAGGCTGGCAGGGGCTGTGGTTTCTGGCTGCCAAGGACGGGCTGTGCCGGGCAGCCAGGGCCCCTGGGGCATGGCGTCGCTAGGGGCTCGGCACCTGGCTGTCGGGGGCTCTTCTGTCAGCTTCCCCTGACCCCAAGAGTCCCGGAGGCCCCTCTCTGGGCCTGTGGAGGCCGAGACCACTCCTGCTGCTGAGGGCACCCTCCAGGGAGGGGCTTGGAGGCTGGGGGTGCCCACGCACAGGACAGGTCATGCATCCGGGGTCCCTACACCTCGGCACACCCCGCTGTGGAGTCTGGGCAGCCCCCGTGGCCCGAGAGTACCCGCAGGAGGAAGGGGTGGGCAGCAGGCCCCCCCTGAGCCCCCTCAGCCCTGTGTCCCCGGGCTCTGAGGTGTACCCTGTGTGTGGCGGGAGCACGGAGAGGAGCTGGAAGAGTGGCCTCCACTCACCTGTCTGGGGCCACAGTCCCATAGGAATGGGCCCTCGCCTCGGGGTCCCTGCGTGTGGCAGCCCTTCGTGAAGACCAACTTGGGGGTTCTGCAGGCTAGGGGAGGGGGGTGGCCACACAGTCCCCGTGAGACCAGGAGGGAGGGTCTGGAAGGCCCACGTGGGGCGCAGCGGCCTGGGGTGTCGAAGGAACTGGGTGCAGGCACGACTGGGAGTGGGGTAATTGGGGGAGATGCTTGTTTGAGAAAGACTGAGTGCTCAAAGGCAGCTTGCGAGGTGGTGGGGGGCCCCCGCTGTCGGCCGCTGGGGGCTGGACGCCGGGTCCACCGGCGGGGGGCTGCTGGGCCAGGCCCAGAGAGTGCTCCCCTGGGGCGGGCATGGGCTGGGCTGACCATGGAGGTGCTGCCTTCGGGGAGGTGGGGCCCCGTGGCCCCTGCATCTGGGGGGTGGAGCAGGGCTGGATGTGGGCGGCCAGCTGTCTCCTGGGAACCCCACCTGTCATGTGATGTTGGGTCTCACTCCTCGCGAGGACCCCGAGGGTGTCCAGAGTCCCCACCCTGTGCCGTCATCTGTCTCATCCCGTCTATGCAAACAGGGTGGCAGGCCTGCTCAGAACTCGGGGAGATACTCAAGGGCAGCAGCTACTTGCGGGAGAGTGAGGCCCATCGTTTCCCTGCTGTCCATGGTGGGCTCTCGGAAACGTGAGGCGCAGGACCCTATACTCGAGTAAAGTCGCACCTGGGGCTCGGAGGGGCCGGGCAGGGTGGGAGCCCTCTTGCCTGTTTGTCGCTGCAAACCATGGTATGGCCCCGGAGGGCTCCGGGTTCCCCCCAGTGAAGCTCGCAGCATCACTGCCCCCCTCAACTGAGGCCCCCAGGTGGAGGTCTTTGGGTGTAGGTCCAGCCCTCTCCCGGTGGCCACGCTCTCCCCCCAGGGCTCCCCTTCCTGCTGAGGAGCTAGCCATGGTGGGGCTGTCCCTCTCGTTGAGGGGGCAGCTCAGCCTGGAGGTTCCCGGGGTGCAGTAAGGGGAGTCATGGGGGCAGGTGGCGCTCTGGGCCCTGGATTTGTCTCAGGCCCTCTGGGGTCCCCTGGGACATCCGAGTGGCACCTGTAAGTCAGAAGTTCTCCCTGGTCTGGCCCCCATCACTGCCATGAAGGAGCTCCTGAGAGTGGTGGGGTGCCCCCATAGGCACGTATCTGGTCCAGCGGGAAGGGTGTGCTGGGAGCGGGAACAGCGTCAGTGGATGTACAGAGGCAGGAGGGTCCTGGCGGGTCAGGTGCCCCGAGACCGCGCTGCTCCCAGGGTCACTGCCCTGCCCGACTGCCAGCGCCCCTCTCCTGAGGCAGGCACGAGGGGCAGGGGCTGGGCTGGGGGGCCTTCCGGAGCTTCCCGCATTTGGTCTTTGCCTGGCATCTGCCCAGGGTGGACAGTGGTCTCTAGAGCCGTTTGGGAGTGAGGTGCTCTGGTGTGTGTGGACACCAGACTGAACTTTCTTTCTGGATACCGAGCCTCGGACGCATTCACCATGGCCCCCCAGGCTCTGGGGTCCCTGCTCCTGCAGACCCTCACCCAGCGCCCCGGGGGTGCTGAGAGTCTGTTGCCTGGGCCTGCCCTCAGGTGTGTTGATCTTGGGACTGGTGGCTGAGCGAGCATGGCCTGCCCAGGGCAGGGGCAGGGGGTGGCAGCTGTGGTTCACTCCCCAGCCTTCTGCCGTTATCTCTTTTCCTAGCTGTCACTCCTGGCATTTGTCTTTGGGGTGACCCCAGTGCCAGAAGGGCATTCTGGGCATGAGCCCCACCCTGGACCCTTTTGAGTGGCTGACAGTGGACGGAGAGCCCTCCCCGAGCCGGCTGGCTGGAGGGCAGCTCCGGGTGGGACGCTGAGGGTGACCCGAGTCTCCGTGTACCCATTGGCTGGCGTGGCACTGGGGAGCATCTGGACTGCAGTCAGATCCAGGTGGGAGGCCCCTTGGCGGTCACTTGAGGCCCCTGGTCCAGAGCGCACTGTGCCTGAAAGGCCTCCACGGACGCAGGTCAGGCTGTGGCCGGTGGCCCTTGTGGGAGAGGACACGGCGCACCACTGTGTGGCCAGCGCCCCCCGCCGGGGCCGAGCGTGGAGGGCCTGTGCTCCCCCAAGGCCGTCCCCTGCGTGCCCGCACTGCCATGACCGCCGCCTGCCCATGCCCACCACACTGGTCAGCTCCCTCAGGGCTGGCGGTGAGGGGACAGTCACTCCGCAGCTGGGAGCTCACACAGCGCCGACGAGCGGGAGGGCCTGGGCTCTTTGGAAGAGGCGCCCGTGTCCTCTTGGGGCCTGATGCTGGGCAGTGAGGGGCCGGGCCAGGGCTGGCTCCCATGCCCCGGCACTTCCCCCATGTTTGTGCCCCCTCCGCTGCATGGCCGGGGCCCATGGGCCCTTCTGGCCTCCTTGGAGCTTAATGGGGCAGCTCTCCTGGGCTCTGGCTGCCTGGGGGCCGGTGGATTTTGAGCCTCAGGCCCTCTCTTTGTAGAATGGGGTTTCCGTGAAGCTCCTGGGTCTGGGGCACGTCGGTGGTGCATGGCGTGGGCAGGAAGACAGGCTGTCAGGGCCCCGCTGGGGGTGTGTGTGGGGGAGGGGCCCAGCTAGGGGCTTGAGGTGGGGGAGGGGCCTGGCTGGAGGCATGGAGGGGACCAGCTGGGGGGCGTGGGGCAGGGGTCTTTCTGGGCTGTGGGCCGAGAATGGCTCCCTGCTGCCTGGACCCTGTGGAAAGGCCTCTCGGCTCCGACGGATCCTTCCATGGCCTTCCGAGGCTGGCCCTCGGCCATGGGCTGACTGGCTCATCCAGGGCCGCGCAGAGTGGGTGGTGGGCCCTGGGGTGGGTGGGCCTCATGGTCCTCACCCAAACTCTGTGTCCAGGCCTCCCGTGGGCCCCCCAGGTCCGCTGGTCCAGCGGGCTGCCCAGGCCCCACTCTGGCTGCCGCTGCCGGCCGCCTCTCACTGGGGACGAGATGGGGGCTGGGCTCAGGCGGGGGCGCAGGGACAAGGCGGCGATTGTGCCGGGCCCGGCCGCTGCGCACAGGCCTCGGCCCGCCGCCTCTGAGGGACCAGTGTTCTGGAGCCCCAGCAGCTGGAAGCCGGGCGCCCCCACCCTGGACAATAACGAGCCAGGAGGACAAGCCCTTTGCACGAGAAGCGGCCCTTCTTCTGCTGGTGGCTTCCATCTCCGCTGCACCTCCCCCCTTTCTCCTGGCACAGCTGGGGTGACCCCTCCTGGGCCGGCCCACGGCTGCTCCTGAGCCCACCCCTGGGCCCTGTCCCCTGGGCGCTGGGTGGCGAGGTCACGTGTGTTGAAGTGCATAGGGTGTTTGGCCTGTGGTGGGGAATTGACCCGGGAGGGGCTCCTCTGCCCCGGGAACGGGGGTGCATGGGCGCAGGGCCCCCTTGCCCCTGGGAGGGGCTGGGCTGGCTGCCCCCACCTGCCCCCGCGGGTCCTGGGAGATTCCGAGCCCCGTGGCTCTGGGCTGGTGGGGGTGGGGGAATGGGTGACACCTGGGCAGGGGCTCCAGGGCCTGTGGGGGGCCAGGCCATGCCCCAGGGCCCCCGCCCCGCTGCTGCCCACTCTGGGCTCAGGCTGGCTCCAGGGGCCTGGAGGGCAGCCCAGCTAGCTGCCTGCAAGGCCAAGTGACGCAGCCACACGTCAGACCACGGCCTCGGTCCCCTCGTGTGGGGCAGGGTACGGGGGCAGCGGGCGGCCGCATGCCAGGAATGTGGCTTCGATGAGGGGCGGCTCCGGCCCGGGAGCCCTTGCTTGGGCCTGGGGGTCAGGATGGGCAGGGTAGAGCCTGGAGGGGCATCTGTGCAAGGAGGGGGGCCGTGAGGAGCCACCTGGGTGGTGGACCCAGGGTGCTTGCCCCGGGGCTGCCTCGGCCCAACCTCAGGTCCCCGCGGTGTCCCGGCCGGCTGCTCCCTGGGGCTGGGGGTTTCGTTTCTGGGGTCTGATAGTCCAGGACTGGGGAGGAGGGAGGCCAGACATGTGCCTGCCCAGGAAGGGGCTCAGGCGGTGCCGGGGGTGGGGAGAGCGGCCCCCAGAGCGGCGAGTTGTCTCTGAGGCCTGGCCTGGCCCCTCCCTGGGTAGCCCCTCTGATGGTGGTGCTGGAGGAGGGCTTGGGCACGGGGCCGTGGGTGGGTGATGGGCACAGGGGATGGGCTGGTGGGAGCCACCCCGCAGACACCATGGAGCTGCTGCCTGGTGCACTGTGGGCCCTGCTGGGATCCTGCCCTCTGTGTGTGGTCAGGGTTGGCGTAGGAGCCCTGTCCCTGTTCTGCTTGTCCGGCCTCAGGCCTTCAGCTCAGGGCTCTACAGACTCGCCTGGGGGTCAGGGGTCCTGGGTGTAGCCCGGGATGGGACATGGGGCCCTGCAGGGCAGCTCCCACTGGGCAGGGGTCTCCCAGAAAGGTGACTCTCGTCCTCAGCAGCGCCTGTGGGTGCAGGGACAGTCTTGCGGTGCCAGTGAGGGCTTGAGCAGCTGGTGAAGGGGTGGGCTGGATGGGGAGGGGGCTCAGATTGGGAAATGAGGACAGACGGAGCACTGTGAGCCTATGGGATTTTGGGGGAGCTCTCATTGGAGGGTGCGGCAAGTGTGGAGAGCGGACGGGGTCAGGTCAAGCCGGTCCCTGGGGGAGGTGGGGGACAGGTGGGGGTGGGCGCACATCCAGGGGCTTCCCCCGCCCACGTCTGACCCTGGCTCAGCGGCTCCGATGCCCACGTGGGAGCTGGGTCCTGGCCCCCTGCCTCAGCTTCCTCGATGCAGAGCCCCACGTAGCTCTCAGTCCCTGAGCCCTGGACACCGTCTCTCCCACCAGCATCTGTATCACCTGCTCTTGTTGGGGGTGGGTAGGGGTCACACAACCCTGAGGCCAAGTCGCCAGACCCTCACCAAGTGTGTGCCCTTGTCCACCCTCACACCTTCCAGGAAGGCAGGAGTGAGCATCCTGGGAGGAAGATGTTCCCAGTGCAACAGTGTTCTGGTTTGCTAGAGCCGCTGTTCTGCAAAACACCAGAAATGCACTGGTTTTTATGAAGAGGGTTTATTTGGCTACAAAGTTACAATCTTAAGGCGATAAAGTGTCCAAATGAAGCCATCGACATGAGTATACCTTCACTGAAGAAAGGCCAGTGACATCTGGAAAACCTGCTAGCTGGGAAGGCACGTGGCTGGCGTCTGCTGATCCCGGGTTGTGTTCCAGCTCCTCTCTCAGCTCCTGTGTGTTCTTCAAAGCATCTGTCTCGGCTGCAGCGGCTCGTTCTGTCTGTGAACACTTCTGTAGGACTCCAGTGACTCAATTAAGACCCGCCCTGAAGGGGTGGGGCAACACCTCCATGGAAATTATCCAATCAGAGGTCTTGTCCACAGTTGATTGAGTCACATCGCCATGGAAACCCCCAAAGGATCCCAACCTCATCAACACTGATATGTCTGCCCCCACAGGATTGCATCAACAAACATGGCGTTTGGGGGACATAACACATCCAAACTGGCACAAATAGGGACTGTCCCAGCCAGGGCTCAGCAGGGGCTGTGGGCCTGGCCTCTGCGGGGGGCTCTCCTGCCTGCCGCCTCTTCTCCCTCACCTCCCCTCCCCAGGAGGGAGCACTCCCCGGGTCCTGCAGGGCTGTGGGGGGCAGAGGTCACGGGGCCACAGGTGCAGTGTCCTCTGCCTTGGGGTCCATGGGGTCAGGGTGTGCGGGGTATGGGGGTGGCACTGCCTGAGCTTCATCGCACCGATACTTCTGCTTCTGGGGCGTCCCTGGAACGGGGTGGTTGTGGCAATCGTAAATCCGGTCCTTTTCTCATGTTGGATGTTGGGGATTTTCGGATGTTAGTGGGGATACAGGGAACACTTCTCAGGGACAACATGTGGCCGAGTTTGTCGCTCCGCGCCCCCCCTGCCAGTTGTTTGGGAGCAAACCCCAGACAGGGTTGGCTGTGTGTGTCTCGGTGTATGTTGTGTCACTGAGAGGTGAGGCTCAGGGGCAGAAGGCAGGGTGCTGGCCTTACCCCAAAGGAACCCACACAGTTTCCAAGGACCCCTCAACCCTGGCTTCCCTGAGCCGAGCCCCTACTGCCCGCCCACCCTGCACTGGGCCCATGGAGCTGCAGGAGCCGGGCTGGGGGCGGGTGGGGGCTGCTCAGTGGTCTCAGCCTTGGGACCCCAGTGATCTCAATCTCGGGACCCCCCCCAATCTTGTCTGGTGGTCTCAGCCTCAGACCCCCGGTGGTCTCAGCCTCTGGCCACCCCCCCCAGTGGTCTCAGCCTCGGGCCACCCCCCCCCAGTGATCTCAGCCTCGGGCCCCTGGTGGTCTCAGCCTCGGGCCCCCAGGGCTGGTTGTTGCACCACCCCAGCTTCCCACTCTGTGGGTTGGATCCCACTCTGAGAACTGCTGGTCTGGACCAGAGTTGGGGGGATGGAGCCCGCCTCCTCCTGAGGGGTCTCCTGGCCCAGGCGTGGGGGCGGGGCCGCCTCCTCTGGCCCCACAGGCGCCACCCCCGAGCCGGGCACTGGGCGGATCTCGGGCCTGGTCCTGCCGGGACCGCCGGGCACCTCCAGCTGTAATGGGCGCAGCAGGGCCATGTTGTGCAGGCGCCACCTCTGCGCCGTGAGCACCACCTGGAGGCGCGACCCCATTTTAGCCCCGGGCAGGGGCAGGGGACTGAGGCTCCACGAAGCCCAGCCAGAGGGGCGGGCCCAAGGCCGGTCACCTGGCCGTGGGGGTGGCCTTCGTCTGGCCGCCCGCTCTTGGGACCCCCTGCAGCCCTGGGAAGGGGCCGATGAGGAAACCGAGGCCCCGACAGGGCTGGGAGGGGCTCATGGCTCGGGCGGGCCTTCCTCCTGGTCTCGGTCGCACCCTCGCCAGGGCTGCCCTCTCCTCGTGGGCCTGGTGGGGACGAGTGGGGGTGGCTCGCGGACGGCGCGGATCTGCGTGAGGCCCTGGGAGCGGCTCAGGGCTCCACAGTGGCCCGGCCGCGGAGCTGTCCAGCGCGGCGGTGCTGAAGCCGGGGAGGCTGCGCGTGGCCGGGCTGGTGGGTCTTGGCCGCGTCCTGGATCTGCCTGTCTCTCCGTGGGGGGACTTTTTCTCGGCTCTGTGCGGACAAGGGTGAGATGTGGAAAGTCCAGGTTCCAGCTGCCAAGTCTTCCCCGTCCTGGCTGGGCTGCTCGGAGGGAAGACCCCTGGCCCCCAGCCCCCCGGGCAGAAGAGCTGACAGCCTGGCTGTCCTTGGCTGCGGTGGTTGATGCCATCCAGGCTGTGGCTGCCCCATGCCTGGGTGCTGGGCCTTGGCCACCCTGCCGTGCGCTCTCTGGAGCCTGTGGGTGCTGTGCACCCTCAGGACTCCCCATGAGACCCCCGGGGAGAGTGGGGGCAGGCACATCCTTGGGGTGGCTGGCCAGTTGTGCTTGCCAGCCCACCCCACATCTTCAGTCCTGATGTGGGGCTTTGTGGCCCAAGGTGGATGAACTGTGGCTCGTCGTGCAGAATGGGGGCTGGTGACCTTGGGACCTGGGTGGAGGAGAGACCTTTGTGGACCGAGCTCCTTGCAGCCCTCATCTGTGGGTCTGAGGGCTGGTTGCCTGAGCCCCCACCTCTGGGGAAGGCAGAGATGTGGTGGGCATGGGGCGCTGGCCTGGGAAGGTGCTGAGTGCTGTTCTCCTGCTGCCCTTGCCCTGCAGCCCCCCAGCTCCTGCTCCAGGGAAGGGGCTGGGTCTCCTGTGTTCCCTGCAAACGGGGCAGGTCCCATGGGCATTGCAGTCTGTACCTGCAGCACTCCTCTCCTGCGCCCACAGTTTGGAGGGAAGTGAGCCTGGGTGCAGGAGCCATGGTAGAAAAGGTCAGCCAGGCCTCAGCCCCTCCGCCAGAACCCACCCCCATGCAGGGCCTCAGGGACAGGGTGGCATTTGGGAGAGGGGAGCCTGACCGTTGGATGAAGAAGGGGATGTTGTATTGCTGAGAAGGCGGGGAGGCTGCTGGCCTCGGGAGGAACGTGAGGGGTGAGGCGCCAGTTTATCTCCAAACAGAGGAGACTCTTCATGTTGGATACTTTGACTCTGAACCTCAAATCCTAAGAGACTTAAAGCTGGCTATAAAGCGGTGTGGATAAGGCATCCTCCAGCACACTGCAGTGGAGAGGTGGAGGGCAATAGACGGACATGGGCAGAGATGGCCAAGGGTGTGCCTGAGTGTTTGGGTCACTTGTGTCCCTGGGGGGCGCACGGGGCTTGGCTGGGCTGCAGGGAGGTGCTGTCCCAGGACAGGAAGCCTAGGGTTTGGCAGGGAAGGTCCTGTCACTGTCATTTCCAGCCTCCCGGCTGGACCCCAAAGAGGCACATGGGAAACTCAGCAGGCAGGGGAGCCCCACCCACAGCCCTCAGCCCCTGCCCTACCTCCTTCCCTTGGCCCCACCCATTGCCCACAGCCCTGCTTACTGCCCTCAGCCCCACCCACCATCCTCACCCAGCTCCTGCCCTTGGCCACGCCCACTGCCCTCAGCCCCTCACTGTACACGGCCCCGCCCATTGCTCTCAGCCAGCCCCGTCCTCACCCCACCCCACCCCACCCCACCACCCCGGCGGCACCCACTGGGCTGGGCTCCCCTGGCCGGACCCACACTTTGCCTGCCTAAGGTGCCACTGCAGGATTTCCCACATTCTCTAACCAGTGGCCCCAATGGGCAGCACCAGGCCTCCTGGTTCTCCCCTGAACAGAGAACCCCCTGATGGTCCCAGGCTGCCTTACTGGGCCAGGCGTTTGCCTGCTTGTGTGTTCCCACAGCAACTCTAGAGGCACAGCGTCTGGGTGGAAGGGACGTGCGTTTTAAATCTGATGAGCC